>DWIY01000411.1:0-13602 GCA_018248615.1 Erynnis brizo brizo
TAATTAGGTATCGTAATTATGAGATATTTTTATAAAAGTAATAAAAACATTACTTTTAAGTGATTGAGGTATTTATTCATACGAAACGAAATAAAATTATTAAGATCAAACAGTAGACTGTCCCTAATCGTTTAGTTTTAAGACATTGTCTAGTTACTTGCTATATATTTTAAAAAAATATCAATTAAACTTTTGTGAGTGTAATTTGCAACTAGAAGGGCTGACCCGAAAAATGTGGGTTATCTTTATAAAGACAGATAAACAAATCTAAAATATTGTTTAGTCTAAAAATGCTATCCCAAAAGTTTTTGAATTTTCCGAGCAGCGTGGTCGCCCTACCCTCGCCATTTCGACACAGCCTTGAACCCGGGGCAACACGTGGTGGCGTCCGTCCGAATACAAAACGATCCTCGTCACTCCTTGAAAGCCTTCGGTCGTCACCACACGAAAATAACCTTTACACACCACTGTTAAAGTCCAATTTGCGTTGAAGCGCGCCCCTGCTACGAATACGAGTATTTTCATACAGGGTTGTCATAAATTGGTGTCTATATGAGTTTTCCACGCATATCTGTGATATCAGCGACTATTTTTGTGTAGCAAAAAGTTATTTTGGATAAAATGTTATCTTATATTTTGTATGATAAAGTTTTGTAAAGGGTTTTTGAGACAAATCTGCTGGAAATATTTATACTGAGCTCTCTAATTAATAAAAATATTAAACATCGTTTTATCGTTGGTACTTACGGCTTAAAAGCTTTCCTCCTAGCTTTCTTTGTGTAGCACCGCGTAAATAATTTAAGTACCATTTATTATGGAGAACAAATGATTTCGTAAATTAAAGATACTTCTAGCAATACTAAAAGTAAGTACCTACTGAGTACTGTTCTGTTCTTCACTGTTCGATAGTAGACCTAATACCTGTTTATGCGTTTTTGGGGTTTTGCTGTACGACGCTTAGTTTTCGAGATATAGGTACTCAAAGTCGTAACAGTACTATATATGTTGTTCAGGTAAGACATATTTAATTTATTTTAATAAATTTGTAGCATACCTTTTCTAGGCATGTTTCCAAAGGCAGTTGAATCTGCAATTGACCAGAGTTGTTATCTGCATCACTGTGAAAACAGACCCTGCAGTAGCAAATTGATTTCAGACCGACTGAAACCTTTATAACTTTAAATAAACTTTCCGAAACGGGGCAACCCTGACTCTATGTACTTGTTGACCGACCGTTGCAGCGCGAATGTTAACTAGCAGACGAGAGGTTAATGTGAGCTTAGCGCGCACCAGGAACAATGTAGGTGCCGCCATCTTCTTTTTTAAAAATAAGAAGCCGTTCCGAAAACGAAAATGGTGGATGACATTTACAGTTTACGTTTGTCTTTTGACATAGATACCAAAATTCAAATTAGGTGAATTTTAGTTTCGATATCGGTATAATTTTGAGGAATTTTAGATAAAAGTGTAATTTTATGAACGAAAACATCTTTAAACTGTGAGAAATTCAGTCTTAACGTCAGATCTTAGGTAATAATGGCTATATGAAAAAAACGTTATTATAAATACGATTTACATACATAAATTTAAAAATTGTTTAGCACACTGTGATTTGCGTTTTGACAGTTAACTAAAATATTGCAATTGACATAATAATAACAGTAGATAACGGGTAAACTTAAAACTGGCCCAAAGGCAAAGGCTTGCTTTTTCTCAATATATAGATATTATATTAATTCTTTTAATAGGAAGTATGACGCGAATGTGTCCTTGTTGGTTTGTCTTTTAAAAAAATAATTAAAGTGACATTATAAATAATGACATTCGAAACAAGAGAGTGACGTTTATATTGGTAATCAAAAATTTAAAAGAATAGATATTAAATAAAGAACTCATACGGACCAGGACACGGATATGATAAACATAGATTATAAATAAATGAGAACAACATATTGGTCCTAAGTACCTAGTCTAAGTACCTACTTCATAAATTGTGCTCAATTATTTTTCTTTTTGAAAATATTTTTATGTCCCACCATGTAGGTAGGTACCTACGTAAGCTTTGTTTTAAAACATGTTCTAATTAATTCAACATGACAGCCAGTCGACGGTTCGTTAAATGATAACAATTTAATGAAATGACGATCAGAAACCGGTCCCTTGCACTTAGCAGTAATTCGATTTAGAAAAATGTTTAAATCGGTTACTTAAAAGGTCGCAGTCAAAATTGCATTAAGCCATTAAATTCGTAAAACGCGCCAAGTCTTGGTGACAAATGATATTTTAAACTGTTGGCGCTATGAATGTATAGTGTGATCATTTGTCGTATTTTAGCGGGACAGGACTGTTTTTACAGAAACAACCTTAAAATGGTAGACAAAAACAAAATTAATGACTGCCTTACTCGGTAAATATATTCATGATTTAATCGTCGGAAAAGTATTGCAGTACTAAATATAGGCATTTTTTTGGAAAACACCTAATTTGTCGTTCTCACCGGTGAAATGCCTTATCAGTTTCTGCTCTTATAAAATTACTTATTAGTACCGCGTATACATTAGATTAGGTTGTTAATTTTAAAATAATTTATGGCAGAAAGGAACTTAACCAAAATGTTGTGCAAATTGAGCCATAAATTACCTATGTTTTTCTTTACCAAATACCTACACGTTATACGGTGAATATTATCTTAACGATTCACATTAGATGTTAACCTAATTCTACTCAGAGTATTTGTCCTGTTTTGATCCCAAAAATGGTCACTATAAATGTTACTATGAACTGTTAAGTGTTGCAAGAATTCCGTCGCGTGTTTCGATGCAATTTGTCGTAAATACGGAAAATTCGCGACATTCGCAGTTTTAACGAGACGCCTTTACAAAACAGCTTTATATTTTTTCATGAAAATCTCTGTTTCTTATAGCCTTTTTGTAGTTCGTTACCAAAAACGGGAAAAAGCAATTTTTGTTTTCCTATTTGACACTTCGTTTTAATACTCTTAAATATAAATAACGAAGAAATCTTTGATACTAGGTAACACAGAAATTATGTATACGTTTATCATTAATAAAAAGAATCGCGTTATTTCACTGAAACTAATATAACTACAGTTTAAACCTGCAAAAAAAAATTAAAATGTGAATTGGTAAGACGGACCCCCATTTCACAATATTAGCATAATGGTAGATGCAGCTTTTAATTAACCCTCTATACATGTACCTACGTTAAACAGCCAAGATAAACACGAGTGAAAAATCAAACAACAAAAGCATGTTTAACATATTGTGCTCTGATATTTGCGAGTATATACGAGATATGTAGTACATATCTGTTACGTATATGTCCGTGTTTGCACTTCGACGCCGCTCCTGGGGTTATAATATACCCTTGTTTTTTTAGCCTGTTTGCAGAAGACGCATCTACATGGCCGTGCCTACGTAAACAGACACGGCAAACATGCCCTTATAAAACGTATAGTAGGTTTTTAATAAAACGCCCCTGTCATGTCATAGAATTTTATACGAGCTATCGATTATATTGTCGGTCAGCTCGAATATGGAAGTTTACACGTTTTGTGACCTTTTGGTTTGGTGCCGTTTTTTCTTTAACTACGTTTTTTTCCAATCGTTCACCTTGAAGTTGTAAGCGTATGAGAATAGATAAGTAGTTAATTAATTATGTTAATAATGTGCAGTACCTTATTGTTCGTAAGCGTCTGAACTCGCAATTAAAACTAAAAATTAACTCTAGACAATATTTGAAGCTAAATTAGCCCCTGTAAATTTGAAAGCGCGAGAGTTTATACAGCATATAGCATATTTGCAGTATATTCTTACTTTGTAATTGTTAATAAGCACGGTTGGTTAGAAACCGCAAAATAAGCAGTTTTTACGCCAGTAGCGACCACAACAATGTAACACCCATCCATTGCTATCATATTATGTAAATTTGCCTGTCTACGAAATGAGCGTTGACATTTTAATATTAAAAAGTTAAGATGAAATTATTAATCTGTGAATATTACCGCGAAGTACTGCCGCCATTTTGGTTTCACCGCCATATTGTTGTTAGTAACGAGTCGCAAGTAACATATCGATAGTCACCTTGCCGCGGTGTAAACTGGAGTTTATTTTACCTGGATACGTGCCTCAGGCAATCCAATCTTTTCGGCCAACCGCTCCCGGGCGAACACGTCCGGGTAGTGCGTTCTCTCGAACTCTGCAACATAGAATCAAAATTAAATTTCGAACGCCGCGCGCGAATTTTAAATGGCTCGGCGTTCCAATTTGATCCGCGTTTGAAATTTTGTGTTCGGAATGGAATTTTGTTTTTCTATTTTTGAATCTCACGTGAATTTTTAAACTTAAGTTAAGGGGAGTGGCACACGACACGAAATAAGTATAATAATATTAAGTAACATCTAACATTCTAAACTGTAATTGCTATTCGTTTTTATAATGTGTCAAAAGTAAGTACCTCGCTAAAAATAGACATTTTATTTTGAATAAGATACAGTGAAAATTTAACACAAAAAACAATACATTACCTTCCTAATACCATGTCAACACACTAAAGATTGCTACGAGAATTACTAAAGCAATAAACTCATACGGATAGTAGAACAAACAAGCAACAAAAAGTGAGATTAACAGGGCAACATCAATAATTGGGCGGACTGCCACCGCCGGAGTGCTGAGCAAATACCGGGGGACAATATTTATTTATTTACTAATAACCGTGTTGTTGTTATGGCAAACAATAAATAAGATGAAAGGGACATTGCCAAATAGGTTTATGAAGCCTCCAGGGAGCGCTTACGTCGAGTATTGGTTCTGTACTTTGCGTCTGAGCCGTTGACGTTTCAAACTAATTGAAGTGACAAGTGTGAGGATTTGTTTACGTCATAGTTATGACTTTGAAGGGGTTTAAATGAAGTTTAAAGTATTGGGTCACACATTCAGACAGTCCACGGTGGACGCGGACTATTTAGATTTTGAAGTCTTAAAGGTGGTAAAGTGTTTCCTTCAGTTTTTAATGTAAATACACTTTAAAAAATTAGATACATGATATGAAAGAAAATCCTTTTAGGGGCCAATTTAGCTATTAGATAGATAGACTCTATTCGACTCTTAATAGTCCTACCAAGAATCTATTGCTACGATCTTCATTAAAAAGACTAGTTACCTTTCTCCAAGCTGTCTATTTGGTCGTTGGTGAAGGAGGTTCGGTTTCTCTGCAGTTTCCTCTTCAGCCTCAGTCTCATCTGCGAGTCTTCGTCTCCGGATGACGCGTGCTCGCTGTTCCCATCTGACCCCGCTTCTGATTGGAGGGCCTCCGCTGGTGAAGGATTAAGAGATTAGAAATGATAAATAAACCATAGACATAGCACTCATAGCCCCACACTAGGATTGCCTGTGTCGTGGGTACCATGTCCAAGCCAAAGAACACATAGACCAGAAACAGAAACTCATTAGTCAAATCTCTGCTTCACTGAGAATCGAACCCATAGCCTACGGACAGGTTAACCAACCAGGTCCAACCCGCAACTTCATTTGCGTGTACAAAGAAAGATAAAAAGCCTGTATGGTAGTCCAGATTATAAATGACCCTTACACCAAGTTTTTTCCAAAACCGTTCAGCCATTTTTGAGATAAAGATTAACAAACATCTATGAATCCAAATATCCTATGAATTTTGTAAAAAACTTTTTTATTTTTTATCCACTACCATAGCACTTTAACTTAGCTCTGCTGTTTGAAAATAATTCAGTTATAAAACGATGTTTGACAGGACATTTTTATCTATTACAATCTCCAGAGGGGGACTCCAAAACTCTTCATCATAAACTATCAACACAACACTCGAACAAAACGCACTAAACGATCATCAGCCAAATGCGTCAGCAGAATTGCACAATTGCAAGAATTACAGACAAAAATGACACACAAACCAGTCATGTCAGCCCCTCAACCGACACAAACTCCACAAAACCAGAGATCAAGTTACGCTGGATTTCATACCCCAAAATAAGGGTGGTAAAATTAAACGTTACTCGTAATGTTGTCGACATGCCCCCGGCTAATTGATTAATTTGCTTTATGGTCACCACTTGAGTTCGGGTTCGATTCCCGGATCGGTAATGGCGCACGGGTTACTGATTTCACTGAATGGAAAGACTGTTACGCAATCTGTCACATTTTTCTGATGTTGCGATGTTTTGAGGCGGGAGCTTACTTAATATACTAAATGGATAGCTATGACAATATGAGTGGAGTAAAAATCTTTTAAGTAGGTATAAGCTCAAATTACGTATCATGTACATTTATTTACATTAAATAGAAATAATTCATAAAGAATTAATAAGATACCTAAATCAAATCTAAAAATGAGAAATTTAGACGTTGATTTGAAAGAAAAATCGTAAATAACAGAACCATTCCGCTTTTCTAGCTTAGAATCAAAGATCAGAAAAAGAAGCGATATTTAAGTTACAAGGAAAACTAAGACTATTCTTGGAAATCACCTTACGTTAACACTTAGATAAACAAAAAAATAAAAAATATTTGCGTAAAAAGAAACGCGATTCGAAATAATAAGTGACGCGCCCGTTCCGTTCCACTCAAAACATGATTGATGCGCGACAGACGCTCGTAACATGGCGGACTTTCCAATCGGGTGACAATTTTGATTGATCGCCGGTGTGTGCGCGCCCTTAGCGTAATGAGATCGTCATTCGCAAATGAGAGGGAACTAAACTTCTGCAAGCGCATCTCATGTGTGTTTTATCGGCTTTTTGAACCCGTTTCAACCCTTGTATTTCTTTTAGTGTTGCGAACTATTGATTTCTTTTATAGACTTGTCGTTGTCGCTTTGAAGCTTTATTCTTTTGAATAAATTGATTATGTTTTTATTTTATAAACGAAAAATGGCAATACTTTTCGCTATCTAAGCTTTTTTAAGTTTCGTTGCGTTTTTTAGCTTTATAATTGCAGTCTACTTAGTTGAAGCCATGTTATTTGTCGTGTCCTTGAATAGTACCTAAATGTAATGCTTGTGACCTAATTTGAAGACGAAAGACGAATTTAGGTCCCAGATGTTCAAATACATTTCAAACACTCGATAAAAGTTTATTTATATAAAAATTAAATTTTTGCAGAATATTTTTATTGACAGTGTAAACGAACTTCAGACGTAATGAGATCTAGAGAAGAAACTAACTTTTATTCCCTTTCATAAGAATTAGAATAGTACAAATAAATCAATTGAATATTAGTGAGTAAAGTTGTAAATTTCACATGTCGCTTTATCTAAAAACCTATGATTCATACCAGATTAATGAACGAATTTTCAATACAAGTGTTTTCCAGAAAAACCTTTTGTAAGCAAACTTAACGCTAAGTAATATCAAATTTAAACCGCTCAGTGTCCAAGGCGGTTAACTTCCTTAAGACAGGTTGTAAATAAGACTTGAAACTTAGCACACCCGTCTAGCTTAAACGCAAAGTTTCCCAACTCCCCATTGTATGTTTCATTGCATGTATAAACAACCAAACAATCTGGCTTACGCGAGGATAAAATAATACCTTGTTTCAAAAGAACTCCACACAAATGAATATTTTTCCATTCTAACAATCCACGTTTTCATTATTTATCGTCGCAGCCCGGAACATAAAAGAGGAATTCATTAAAAAAAACGATCCGAGACGGGAGCACTTAGCCACAATTCCACCAATAACGACCTACAAATGATCGAAGAAAAAACTTCCCCGATATTCAACAGACAGGCCGGAGCGGGGTGAAGGCAGGGCGAAACACGAAAAATACATAAGAGAAAATAATAGTAGTAAGAAAATAAGAAAGGAGCGAAATAAAAGTGGGGGCGGTGAAAAAATTGGAGAAAATAAGCACAAAGGGGACCGAAGAAAGTCGGAGTGGAAAGATAAAGCGGAATTGGAGTTATCGGGGCGGGCGCGGGTAGGCAGGGGATCGGCGGATAGCCGGCCGCGATTATGGGGATCGATACTGTCAGTCAGGCGGCGAGCGGGCGCGAGCGGGCGCTGGCGGGCGCGAGCTCACTGCCGGCGGCGATAACAGCGCTAATGTGACACATGTCGGAGCGATTCGCTCGTTTCGTGCGTTTTGTGTCGCTGGGAAGAACGGTTATTGATTAAATTACCTAAGTATTCATTCAATCGTATTCTTTCCAGTTCACTTCAATATTGTTGATTGTAATTGAAGAAATCTTTAGAATATAACTAGGATATCATTTTTAGTAAATGGAGGGAAACAATATAGCTGTCACATCGAAATCCTTATACATTTTATGTATAACTTAGTTATCGTTATAGTGGTAGGTACTTCGCTAATTTAAACCTACCAGAATTAAAAACTTGTTCTAACCTGTTACGTATGCATGTCACGATAAAAACATTACACTATCAGGTGTAACAAATTATGAGATAAACTAAGAAGTAATCTCGCTGGTCAAAATTGATGTCCATCGGAAGTTTCAATTCAGTAGGAATTCAAAAAAATACCGATTAAATGTTAAAATGTTAAATGCATACTTTTGGAATGTCCAACCTTAACAGTTGAAATTCAAACATTGTTTTTTTTTAAATGCTGTCGCTTATAACTCAGTCCGCACGACCCGCGGCCCAACTCTGCGGCCGGACAAGGCGCGACTCGCTTAATTCGCCACGCTTCCGCCTCTAGACGCAGGCTCTACGTGTTAGCCGATTGTGTGCTGTTTACTTTACGCTGTTTTTTTTACGCTGTTTTCTACCAAAAAGCCGTTTAAACCTGTTTCTACTTTGTTTTTAATCAAGGAATAAGTTTGTAACCTCCTGTCTCCAATTCTGTAGCTAAAGAAATCGTCTCTTCCAAGATTACTAAGATAAGTTTGTGTGTATTGCTTGAATTTTATTTCTTAATTGATATAATAATTTCCCAAGAATTGTATACTTAACGTTTCGTGCTTTCCCTTTTATCCCATCAGACTATTTTACCGACTTTTTTGTGTTTATAATCTACTCAGAAATCTCAGAATAACCATGAGGAAACGATACTTATTTAACACCACTACGTTTCCACTTTAATTTAACTTTACACTCTTTCTTAGCAGCCTTTATTTATGGTAATATAGAAAATCATAATAGAATTGGAAGCTTATAACAAAATACGTTTTAATAAGCGACCAATCGACATTAATTATAACACTACTTACTACAACACTTTGTTCTAAATAAAGACGTAATGCCACACCATTATATAAAGACCTCTCATTCGCCTGAAAGTGTTCTGTAACTAGGTCCAATTTCCCCTGGTTACAATCACAAAAGTCCATCTTATTGGGACCCTTCGTTCGAAAGACGTCAGTCTTTACGCCGTGCCATTTGTAAGTGGTTGGGGTTTGACAAATTGTTTGTTTGTAATCAAGAATTCACTTTGGGGCCCCAGTCGAGTCATATAAATTACTTAGTGAGGCCAGATAAGGTTTAGTTTTTATTATTGTTGGGCAAGTGAAGCAATTTGTATCTGTTAATGTTGAGGGGTGACCTCAGTACGAGTAGATTGGGAGGCTGTTCATTTAAGGGAATTCGCCATTTGAGTAATGATATTGGTTGGGATTTTATCTATTGCTGTATCTGTCTTGTGTACACAGCTCCGAGTTTTTGTTTGCATCTGTTTACCTATACATGTGTGTGTAAGTAAATTGAATGTAGAAATATATAAGGTAAGCGAACAGTAGATGGGACAGTACATTTATTGAGTCTGCTTTTAATTTAATAATAAGCAGATGTGTTTTCAGAAATTCGTTTGAGGATGTAACCAACCGCTGCCCTTACAAGTCCCTGTCAATATTAATGTTAATGATCTGTCTTCTTGAATCTCAACTGAAATTCCTTGTGTGTCCTTTGAAGTAGGAACAAATTTTCCTAGAATAACCTAAATCCATTATTGATTTTCTTTTCCTAGGATTCGCCATTTGTGCATTGTCCTGTTTTGTAATTGATTCTGTTTGTTTCTTTCGAAATATGTGTGCTGTGTTCGATAAAAAGTTTAAATAAATAAATAAATCAATAAAATAAAAAGACATTTATTCCCACCAATATGTGGTGTTACCTTATGATTTGAACCTAAAACAGTGTTCTGGCCTTGTTTATGGAAGGACGGAATTATTATTTTACCAATAATAATACCAACCAAAAATACCACCATGATAAGGAAGCCTGCGGGTTTGTTCTCTTACTCGTAACAAAAAAAATGTCTTCTTTTTTTATTCACAGCTTTAATTTCACCCCTAAATTTAAGTCGGGACTAAATACAAGTAATGTTTTAGAAAATTACATAATATTTAAAGTAGGGGAAGGCAGTCAACTCTGTAACCGATCGCCACTTCACACAAACTGCAACAGACCGCGCCTCTCCTCGACACGAACCATTAACAATTAATACACGCGTCATAGTGCACTCGCGTTTTAAAGTCGATTGCGAACGAATGAAACCACTTTACAAGTTCAATTAAATCGCTATTGTTTCATTCATTTATTCATTCGTTCACTCGTTCAACTGTTTAACTGAAGAGCACTCGGTTGAATGTGTAATCGATAGTTGAGCGTAGTTTTTAAGTCTTACACCTGCCCAATTACGAATGCATGTGACGCTTTTAATTAGTTTCGTAATGCTTGATGGGCTGTCAATGATTTTTAGCTGCGCACGCGTCTAATACGAGTTTGGGAATACCACTAATTAAATTTAATTTGTTCATTCGTAAATGACTTTGTTCTAATTCAAATATGTAATTCTATATTCGTTGTTTCAAATCTTGTGCTAAGTAGTTAAGGTGAGTGTGTATTTGGTGTTGTGGTAATTTAGGTTTATTTGATTAGCGCTCCTTTTAAAATTATTTAACATAATTTATCTCATTGCCATTTTTACTTATAACCATATTTTTGACATAGGAAAGTTATATAAATCAGGATTATGGACCCACATATCTGTCGACCGCAAGTAAGTAATAATTGAAAAAAAAATGATGAAATAAATAAAATAAAAATTCAAATCCCGACACAGCCTACCTCGATAACTTTCGTGTTGAAAATTATGGGATATTTACGAGTAAATTCATAGACGAAATCGCAATCTTTTTGACACAAAAGTTATTCAGGTCATACAATCAGTCAGATTTCTGTTAATGCGTTGTATCTCAACACCGGGCAGTTAATAGCCGCCACCTAACCGCTGTGACGCGGACACTGTTTGTTCTAAACCAGTGTGCACAAGCAATTTGCACAATTATTTGTGCAGCGCCGTCAATCGACCACCGTGCTTATATTGTCCATGGTTTTAGAATTCAATTCACCTGTCGCGTGTGGTCGGCTATAGACCGAAATATGGATAGGAACTGTTTGATTTTTTGTTTTTGAATGATTGTCATTTCAAAAAAAGAATTTTGCAAATTAAATATTTGAATAGCTAGTACCGTGATAATTTTTGTAACTTAAAGCGTATAGAAAGCTAATAATCATAATAAAAACCATGTACATATTTTGTGTAAAAAATATTAATAAAAATAACGTAAAATTAATGTTTTCAATTACACAAGTAGGTACCCTAGTCCTGTGCTAGTGCTATGGAAGGGTCTTGGGTTCGTTTTCCAAATCAATAGAAGATTTCTGTTGTGTCTAGATGTGGGTGTCATGTGTCTTGTGTGTGTTCATTGCACGATATGTCAGGGTAGGACAAGGTCTTAAGGCACAGGTAATCCTAGTGTGGAGCTATGGAGCTGAGCGCGCGCTGAAAGCGCTGAGCTATGGAGCTATGAAAGCGTTATTTACTCTTTTTTTCTATTGAAAATTACGATATACTCGTAATTTGTGTACTTAGTATTTAAAAACTTAATCCACTAGTGACCAGTACTCTATGTCACTTACTTCTATTATTAGGTCTATGGGTTCAAATGGTTAATATGCCTATGCAAAGTTTGTATTTAGAAACCATTGCACCAATGGCCGTGATCATTTAACGATGTTTTGGATTGATATTTAATTGGTTGACTAGAATTTAGATTTCTAAAATTAATGTGTCTAAAATAGTGTTGAAGTACCAATATGTACTGTCTTAAAGGGTTAATTTAAAGATTTTAACGGAAAACCCTTTAAAAAATATGAAAGAAGCATAAGGTTTGACAAATTTTCTGATGAATTAAATGGATAAATTAATAATTATGGACTTCCCTTGCTTTGCACAAAAACTTTCACACGGGTTTTTGAAGAACGTTTTACGGCATTAATTCAGCAATTATAGGTATTAATACAGATTTCGCTTTAAAAAACTCACTGGAAATCTAGTTAGCTAAACGCAATTTATAGACGCGTCCGCGAAAAATCGCATCGCATTCCCGCTCGCGAATTACGACATCTATATTGCCGTCAATCACACCGTTCGCATTTTTTAGCGAAAATACACGGAAAAAACGATGGAAAAAAGGAAAATAGCCATTTGTTTTTTTGTGACTTTTTCCCCGTTTTGCGCACTTCCGAAACATTGGCTGTGCCCGCTGATGCGTTAGCAGAACATTGCGTCGAATATTAAAAATTTGTAGGCCACTAGCGGTGGACAAGAGTTTTGTATTCGAATTTTTTATGTCCGATATCGACATTGTATTGTAGAGTTTTAGTTTTAATCGGGAAGGCTTGTTCATGACGTACGAGCAGCTGAAATATTTGGTAAGGTACCTACCAACTTACCTAATACCTAAGTAGGTAAGTTTTGCTTATATAGGAGATCGTTTGAGTATGATCAGCTGCGCGTTTATCACATAGATTTAGGGGGCATAGTTCTCTAGGTTTACCCTTTTATTCAAGCAGCTATCTTCAAGATATTTAATGCCTTTTCTGCCAAAGAACATAAAATAATTAGGTATGTTATCAGGTTTGCAGTGTCTTGGAAAGAAAAGTTTTATAAATTATGATTGTCTTCCAAAATATAAAGACGTTTTGATGGTCCTTCAAAATTATCTCAGTCCATTTGGTGGTCTTGAAGACTTGAACACAAAGTAAATATTACAACTTTTCTCTCACTATTGCACCTGTAACCGACAGTTAGTGGGTCATCCATTCGTTCGTAGTTACCGAATCGAATTTGGATGGTGCAGTGCAAAGTTAATTAAACCGGAGCCCGTCGACAAATATCTATAGGTACGCGACCTGTACGCATACGTAGGTACTCGTATATGCAGTTGCGCGAGTTCTTGTATTACAGTTTATTTATTGCCTTCAAAATTTATTGATTTTATACACAGACTTCATACTTATATATTTATACCAATCTATCATTATTTATTTATTTATATCAATAATAAAAAAGTTTATATGATAAAAAAACACATTTTGTTAAAAATAAGCTCTATCCTTAAGTTTGCCGTATGTCATTACTTTTCAGAATTCGTTCCTTATTAGTGACCCTATTGAATGGTGTAATACCTAATACAGGATGTGATTTTTTTTCAAAATCAATGGGATCGATTCCTGGCTAGGCATATTGATTTTTCAAAAATCGAACGATGCAGTTTTAGTTTTCATCAAAATCGGTCCCCAG
>DWIY01000412.1:0-13599 GCA_018248615.1 Erynnis brizo brizo
ATCGTGGGTAGTGTGTACCCTTACTTTGCCTATACTTTATAATGCTTTCTCTCACTCTTACTTAGGAGTAAACTCCACTCGTGCGTCGGAGCTGACACACACAATTTTTTCTGGAGCAAATGTGTTTTTAAAATATATATCAGAAAAGCAGACAACTAATGTGAGGAAAAAAAGCCACGGACTTAGAATCTGTGGAGAGCAATTGAAGACAGAGAGCCTGCTTGCCCTTTGCTATTCAATTACAATAAAAAATGAACGTTAATGTCTAAGAGAACGTAGGTATATTAAAAACTAATAAAAACATCTTTATGATACCTATAAGCGTCTTTTGTCCCATTAAATACCATCTAAATATTCTAGACCATACCACCAATTCCTAGAACTGAATGGCGCCATATTATACTTGGCTAGTGCTTCTTTTTCTTGGCCGTTTTCCAGTCAGCCTATTTGGATGGCAGCGGTCTAGCCGGCTAAAGATCTATTTGAAACAACGAATTACGATGAATAGGATAGGCTAATCAATCAAATTATATTCACTACAAAGAGCCATTATTATTTTCACATTTCTAGCTACATTTAATAGTGAATTAAATTCTATAGATGTAGTAATTTCATAGGTAATTTATATATTAATTCTTATTGTTAACCTCAATTTGGACGGGTAATTGAAATTAGCTATCGATGTCGCAAAAGCAAGAAAAACCCAGTTTGCTAAAAATTGTATACTTACGTTATAAATACCAAATAATGTTTTTCATGTTTTGGCACCGTTTAAAGTCAAATTACTGAAACGTCCTTTAAAATACATGACTGACCTTGGCAAAACCTCGTTTAAAAAACCATTCTATAAAATATTTTAATTTCATGGAAAAAAATATAACCTTGGCAAACGTTTTTCTACCATCGCACTAACCCTATTTACTATTCAAAGTATTATGCAGGTATTTTTAATGTCGTGGTGGTATTTCCACAATTATTTCTTGCACAATGGCCGGTCGAATGCAGATTAACATAAAATGCAAAGTGGAAAACTATTAAAAAACTCACACAACCATAACAAAATATCTACAGATATTGATCTAAACAGATAACGCAAAACTCAAGTTACCCCATTAGTGTGAAGACCAAGCGTGCCATGTGTTTTTTACTACCTACTGAGATAAAACAAGAACTTAATTGTTCATCATAAATTAATTATTAATTATTCATCATCATTTAAATCGATTCTAACTCGTCATTATAATGATGAATATCAAAAAATCGATTTTATTGGATTGACGAAACGATAAATGTGACGTTCCATGTGAAAAACTGTAGTAGTTACGTACTAAATGAAACAGCGACGATGTTTGCACACTGCACAAACTTTTTAAATATTTTGACACGGCAAATACTTACATTTCTGTGATCTATTTAGATCTGTATCTGTGCAAATATCTGACGATTGTGAATCACGTATTCAATTATGAGTGAACGTGAGAGGAAAGATTTTTAATAGATTTTAAAATTACACCAACTATGCAGACAGCGGGCAGACAATGCAAGTAGGTCTTGAAATAAAATGAGATTCAAAGGTTTTTCCGAGAATTGATTTCCCGAGCTGTAAGGATTTATAAGTGCTCTTGACAGCAAGATTGGAAGTCTGTAAGACGCAGGCTTTTCTTTAAAGTCAAGAGTGCTAAAGATTCTTTTACTTTAAAATTAAATCATTTAGCAAAACCTTTATTTACCACATAGAATTACTGGGAGCTCTTCTACGGAAATTGGAAGAAATATGATATTAATAGTGATACATTTTTAAATAATAGAACTAAATGTTATGTTAGAATTTAATGATATAAATAGATCTAAACTAGAATATTAACCTTTCTTTTTACTTTATGTAAATACCCACTTAAAAATTAGTAGGTACTTTTTAAGTAGTAAGACAATACACATACTCATTATTTTTACCCGTGACGGAACGGAGACGGTATAATATATGCGTTTGGAGTGAGATGGTGTTTGTGTACATTTTTACATAATTATGAAACAGACACAACAACTACAATAAAAATGAAGTACAAAAAGAAATAAACCTATCTTCGTATAAAAAACATCACACCATAAATGCAGGGGTGTGACTCACCCTGATAATTTCAAGTGTCTGAAATAAATAGGCACTCGTAGGCAAATTCATTCCAGTCTCCCATTATAACTGTTAGTATTTCAGCGTTGAAATATGCGCTTGTAATAAATGGATGCCATTAAGACAACGCATAAACCCATTGGTGAAATTTTATCGAAAGGGGACATAATTCTTAATACTAATGTAATTGTAATTTTATTATAGCGTGTAGTGCAATAAAGTAGCTCTCAGCCTGAAAACAATTTAAACTGAGTTATTCCTCTTAGCTGGCAATAATTCCGAACCTTACATGGCGTATAATGGTATGACAAGACAAACAGCTTTAAATCTAGCCATTCAGGATCGTGCCCTTTGGCGTGGTTCTAAGCGACTTACGAGTAAGTTAATGGAAGGACGTCAATGTTCGACGTATCACATTCACCATTAGTCTCGCGAAACGTGTTTAATTAACTCCAAAACGATGTGTTTTGTCGAGAATCGAAAGTCTCACGACATGCAAATTATAGCATTTCGTAGTTACGATGAAAATTAGTCGAATCGAATGGTGACCACGATAAAACAAAGGAGCACAGGCCACCCTCCTACCAGTTGGACTGACGACCTGGAGAAGCGGGAAACCGTTAGATTCAGAGGTCCCAGGACCGAGTGGAGCATAGATTAGGGGAGGACCATGTCCAGCGGTGGACTACCAAGGGCTGAAGGGAGGAGGAAGAGAATGAAAATTTGGCCGTATGTCATGCCATTTGGTGCGATGGCATGATCGGCTGATCGTGTGTAACCTCAAGTGAGTAAAATATGGAACGTGACGTCAGCCATGCGAGACTAGACTAGACATTATTACGGGGGCTAGGACACGCCGGATACTGCACCGAACCGACGCTAGCAACCGTTTCGGAGCGGTTTTTGTGTGACCAACGTCTTTAATACTTAGTGGCTCTATTAAATTTTCAAGTACTTTCGGAGTGTGTGCACGCTTTTATTATCCTGCAGACTCTCTTGAGTTTTTCTTTAGCGTTGTGTACAATTTTCAGCTTAATACGCAGTATGTGAAAGTAAGCTTCTTTTATATGAATTTAATATACATAGGTGGCTAGGTGCCTATGTGTCTGAATGACCTTTAATTAAATATTTCATATAAAATCAGACCGGGATAGCTGTTAATAATAAATATGTTTGAGTTAAAGTTAAAGTTTGAGTTAAACAAAGAGCTTGAGTTTGAGCTTTAAAAGAAAATTATTACTTTAAAATTTAAACCATAAATTACAATATTTTACACTTTATCGGAGTCTATTTCAATGATTACTTTTTATAAAATAAAAGCTACAGCCGAGTACGATATCGAAATGGAAGAATGCATAAATCAAAATAAAAGCCAATATGCACCAGGGAATTATCCGATATATTCTCGCGTCAAGCAAAATAATTTATATTTTGAGCAATGTAATGGCTCCGTACAACGGCCGCTAATATAAACTTTATTGGAATTGAATAACAGACGGTTAATCAAATGCATACAGATTTGCCATGTACCAAAACCTGTGAATGTTATCTATTCTGGCCATACTAATGAATTTGGTTAAACACGTCCAAAATTATCATCAAATTAGCGGATCGTTAGTCTAGCAACTGTTAGTTAACACACATTAACACTCAATATATTATTAATTTCTGGTTTAAATCTCAGCAACATGAAATTATGACTTCTTTAAGCTACTAGCTCCTAAAAATGTCGTTTGCTATGACAGTGAAGCATAGCTTCTTCAACAAGGATGATGATCCCTGATGTGAATTCCACCGATAGCTTTTGATCAACTTGGTAGTTTATCTTGACTCTTGAGAACAAATATTTCAACTAAAAATATTACTATATATTATCAACGGTTACACTTGTTCAGTCAATAAGTTTCAGGTTTTCAATTTATCTCCAAAGATAAGTACTTATATCTATCACAGCTATTGCTTTTTTTTCCAAAAATCAAGCGCCTCAGTGATAAATTGACTATTGGTAATATTCTACGAAGTTTACGCTTTCACAGTCAGATCCGATTTTTGTTAAATTGATAGTTGATATTTTTTCACTAAAGGGCCATACGCAGGAGATGTAGATATATTGGAGAAAAGAAGATATCTAGCTAGTTTTAAATAAAAACTGTATATTTTTTTAAATTAAAGTATTGCCAATAAATTGTATGCTTGCAAGTAGCTTTGATTTTGATATAAAAAGAAAAAACATCTTCTATCTTAAAGAAAATTCGAGATTTTTCAGCAGACACAAGAACGTTCAACAAGAAATATTGGTACAATTTAGAACTTCACTTCCTTACAGAAATACCAACCAAACACTACACTTTTTAAACGAACTGCGAGCTATTTGGACGGAGAGAAGTCAACGTTCCGAGAGGCCAGACTCGATGGCGGCACTCTCTGTCTGAGATTACACTATAATTTTGTCGAACATACCCAATGTTCTCGAACTAAAACTTTTATCTATTTACAATTTCATACAAACAATGGAACGGCAACGATTAAGTAACAGTCAGATCACTACAATAAAACGTCATAACAACCGCAAGTGTGGTACAATTCGACGCACGAATTCGATTTATGGACCCTTCGCTCGTATATTAAAGTACACCTAAACATTATGTGAACATATCTAAACATAATGTGCGTGTAAAAAGATACGGCTCTCGTAAAAACCCCACTAGAAATAATTTAAGCGATGTTAGTCGTTTTTCGCGAGACATTCGGTGGTAGAACTGACATAAAACTTGAAGATGAGACAAGCTAATGGATTAGAAGAATTGCTTCCAATCGTAAATGCCGAAACAGTGGTACAGGCCTAGATACAATAAAGCGTTGTCTGTATGTTGTCGGTAGCGCGTGATATATGAATATAGTCGTGCAATTTGGTAGCAAATTATTCAGGCTTCGTGTCTAGTCATTGCTTAAATTACAGTTCGATATCTGTTGTCTATGCATACGAACACAATTACGACAGGACAATGCCAATATACGTGATATAATTTTGTTTCGTTTATTACTTTCATGCGGTTTTATATTATATTGATGAATTCATTTTCACTATTTTATTAAAAAACATTTTACATGGTATTCTATATTAAAGCGATGATCACAAGTGAAGATAAGAGCTAAAAGAATTAGGTACCTACCTACTAATGTCAGCTACGCTGCAATTTCAAAGAAATATAAAAACACCTGTGTCTTATTCTTTGAAAAGATTGGTCGTAACTTCAACGCGGTACTAGCAACTTTAACGTATAACGAGAATAGTAAAATATTTAAATACTACTTTTACTTTTATTTTTCTTTTAAGTACGATAAACCTTAGTGCTTGGTTACTAATGGTAAAGATGGATATTGTTAAGTTTTTGTCTTTTTGTGGTTAACAAATTCTATTCATCGAAAATTTTCTTGAAAGCTATGTTGACTTAACGTGAAGTTAAAAGACATGTATGTATTCCTTGAGTGACTTGCGAAAGATGCCCATAATCATGTGATCGACTCCGGCTTATGATGTATTTCACCCAATAATCACTCTGGACGTGAAAAACTCCAAGATCTACAGTGCAACACACCGATAAACTCGAACTGCAACCTTAATTTCCGTTTCGGAAAATTTCTAGGTTGATTTTAAGAAATAAAATTAAAGAAGATAGGTTCCGAGAATCGATTATCACGAGACGAAAATGCATAAATAAATGATTCTGGGAATCCACTCCAAGACGTACGAGTAAGACATGAATACGAAAAGGCTCGTCCCACAAAATTTCCTAACATTCTCCCGAAACGTCGGGCTGACCGTTCCCATTCGCTTCTTACTTCGTTTAGATTCCTAAAATCAAGATTTAGAGTACAGTCGGAAAAGTACTGAGCCGACTACTTGATCTGGGTCATTCCCCGGCAAATGTGTCCTCGTCGATTTATTTCCACTTTTACTGCAGTGGCAATGGTCCAAATTCACAATCTACCTCCCCGTTGTAAAGAGAAACACATTTTTCAAAATTCACCGGCTCGCTTTGTGAATACACTTTGTATTTGAGAGGATTTACATTAGACCTAATGGGTGTCGTCGTAAATAAAAGTTAGAGGAAGTTAGTCAGTACATTATATTTTCAGAAACACAAACTTGATTTCCAAAGTTTATGTTGTTGGGTACTACTGTTTCTTACCTTGACAACATTCAAGGTCAGAAGGCGCTGGAAAGATTTACTGCTTGCGTCATTCTTGCTTAATTCACACAAATTGTTAGACAATATAAATCACGTGTTCACAAAAACCAGTATCACGTGTTTGCAAAAATCAATTAATTAAATAAATAAACCCCTACAGAGATAACTATGGTTCACATGACGTGTTCCTGTATAAATTTAAAGGAACATTTAAAATTTTTTTGCATCCGGCTTACTCCTCCTTAGCATAAAATAAATAAATACTTTACCGCAAATAAATTTAGCTTTACGTTTTCTTTGTCCGAGATAACATAATCTAATACTCAAAACATGAAACCATACAGCAAAAATCTTTATAGCGTCTGGACACTCTATCCATATCTATCAGGTGACATTTTTAAAACTCTTAAAATTGGTCGTTTCCCAATGCCCATGAAATGCCCATACAATAAATTATATGAATGAATACCAGGCAAGTCTGATTCCGAGAAAGCAGAATAAAGGATCTTATATAGTGTTATTTAAGATATAGAAAACATTCTATCTTTTCTTACAACTTGAGCACTTCATCACTCCCACGTATTTAGGAACTAGTTTAGGTTACAAACTCCCACTACCAATAAGAAATGAGTCACATGAAACCTGATTCACTTGGCATTACCCAAAATACACAGGATGCCTGGAATTTTATTGTCTACCGTGACTCATTAAGTGAAATCTTTGTAAGGTGCAATTAGGAAAAAAATTTTTGACAAAGTATCTAAGTAGGCATTTTTCCTACTAAAAAAAATCGTGACTCTTTACTTTAGAAAAACTTTTAAATATTATTATTGTTCTTAATATTAGTTAAAAAAGATTCCATTTAGGGGTTAGTGTTAGTTACGAAATGCAAAAATGTAATCCCAATTTTTCGAAACTGTTTATAAAAGCTTAAAAACAATCAAAATATGTGTAAGAATCCATAACCAACAATAATTTTCCGTGCTCATTTCCAAATAACGGCAAGTAAAATTGTACTGTGACTTTTAAGTCAAAAGGGTAAGGCATTCATACTTACAGTTCATGGCACGTTTGCGAGAAAATAAGAAAATGTTCACGCAGTATGTGCCTTAGCACGATTTATACTCGGGACACAGAATAGGATTTAGATAAAATAAGACATAACCGGGCCTCGGTAATAGTATATCCTGGCTCAACGCGTAATTTACATCGCTTTCTAAAAATACTGTATCATCTCCCACATAAAGCTTTTGTATTGTAAGCATTGTATAAGGCCACAATACGATTTCGTGCTGGCTAGTCCGACCACTTATTATTTGGCAAACATTTGTACAGAAAATATTATTTCAAAAATTACCCCTGGACTTCTTTGTGATCTTTGGTTCATGTGGATAAGAACGTTCAATAAATTAACTGTTGTTTTTATGTTATTCTATATTTAAGCTTCCTTTGATATGGCTCGTTTTCATGTGTTACCTAATATAATTAGTATTTCTTCCGTCTTATTAATTTCAATTTTTTGCACATCTTCTACTTCCTACTAATACAATAACTGCAAAATATTGTGATGATGGATGTTTGTAACTCTTTTACTTCAACTCAAACATATGAGTAATAACTTCTTTTAAAGCACATACTTCATTAGCAAATATTTTGGGTAAGGTGAGGGACCTTACCCAAAATATTTGCTTTCACGATAAACAATGACTGATCTTCTTGAGATACATTAAAATAGAACTTTATCTTTATATTTAGGGTCTGGAAACAACATTTTGTTACATGCATCTCATTGCAATTCTAACTGCGTCCCTTTGGCGTCGGAGAGCTACGAGATGGCTACGAGTAGCTTTGACTGTCGTAGAGGGCGGTCATGAACACTGATCAAGACGTGTCGACAACATCGTATTATTACCTTTGCACCTAATAGATAGGTCAGCGACCTTTCTATGTAGGATAAAGCCAATATAAGGTAGAATAATAGTCTGAATTAAATGTTTCAAATCAGAAGTGAGTGTTATGGGAACCTAATGACATAATTATCATACAATTTTATAGTTCTTGAAACTTAGTTTGTCTGTAACCCATCAGTGAAGGATGTAGGTCCAGCACGTTAATCTAATGGTTTAATTGTGGACTTCACATGTCTTTGAGAACATTACTAAGAACTCTCAGAATCTTCACCGCTGAAGGTAGGTAGTAATACAATTAATAAAAAAGCTTCGATAGAAATTACAAGTACCTAAATTTATTAAAGTTACCCAAAGAAGCTACCCTTAATATAGATTTTTGCGTATAAATCTTTGTCACAAAATTCACTTCTTATTATCTTAATAAAACTGAAACATCTCAACTGCAATTATGACAAGAAAAGATATAATTCTCTAATACAATAAACATCAATAACAACGCCGATACCGGCGATATCCCGTGAACAACGTTGGGCCCATAAGGCGGCTTGCGCTCATCGAGCGAACTAATGACATTTTATTTCTCCAGGGACACGGTTTAATGTTATTTGTTATTATATAACCTCAGTTAAAGCTCCATTGACGCGGATTTCATCAATAAATACGCCGCTATAATACAGTGCGGTGAATCCCAGTGAATCAGAATGGAACCTACGTGATTTGATATTCCAGCTACTATTAGTCTCTATTATTGCTATCTAATTCGTCAATTGCATACCAGAATTCGATAATGGTAACTTTGTTGCCGGCGGTATGACTGGAAACAGGGGGCTTGAATTATAAAGGACTATCGCGACACTTGCCAGGGAACTAAGTCTGCTCCGTCGCGGTCCTGCCATCCTGAATAAGTAATTTTAACCGTCTGCGCAGTTTTACAAACAAATTAACGACTTAATGTTGTTATTTTAATAAAAGTTCCGTCTTAAGTTTCCCCGGAGTTCCATTTTTACGACTCTTACTATTGCTGTTGTGGAATTGTTTATGCTTTCAAATATCCGACGATCTTATTGTTCCGCACTGAGTTCTCTAAATCGTTAGTAGTTTTAATTACATGCCTAACGATCGTAAGATCGTTTTAGATTTGTTCATCTACCTCATAGTTAATACTGCCCGTTTTACCAAATTAACTAATTATTTCATCTTTATTTTTCTGTATCACCATACTTTTGATTTAATTTTGAATAAATATCTATAAATTTCAATAAATTAATTAAATATTTTTTTATTTAATTAATTTATTGTCTATTTTGTACTTTTTCTGTTAATGAAATAAAAATTCATCTAATGCTTTTCTTATTTTTTCCTATACCTACCTATAGTTAATATTTGAATACACTATACAAGCACATACTCGTACCTACTTATACCACATTATACTCAGACTAAAAACAAAAGTCATCGTTGATTTTCTCGTATGTACCGCTGAGGATTGGACCCAATTGGATCATCTCGGCACACTGAGAAATTATCTATTGATCGTCTACATTTCCTGATGACTCCTAATTAAACCCATAATGCTCCTATTAGAAACTCGTAAGAGTCAAAGTCATAATTATCACCATAATTAGACTGCGTATTCCAGTTATCGTGAGACTGACGTGCAGTTGTCATTAAAACGCAACCGGCTGCAAACCATTGCATTTTCAACCCATGACTTCTATGTTAGCTAGACACACAATTTGTTGCTGATGTTAGGTGACTGCGCTCAGTCATATGTGTTAGAAAATGTGCATCAAGTGTGTTATTATATGATTTTTGCAGCATCAGGGACTACATGGCCACCACACAATTTGTTTTTCAGCACTATCACCTCTCAAGATATTCATGACGATGAAGAAATACTGAAATCATTATGTATTTTACATTCCGGTAAAATTAAAAAATCCCATGTATCTTTGAATGATTAAGAAATAAATTAAGAAAGCGTCATTCCAGCAAGGTGTTATTATTAAAAACACATATGATATTAAAAATAACAGACTCAGTAGAGCAATACAAAACCGAATCGTCCTAACATTGTTGTTTACTTTGTGTTTTCCACGTCTATAGAGCAATACGCAGGCAAATTGCAACCTGCAAACAAGTTAGCAGTACAAGTCTAACTCCGATGGCTACGTCTAAGTAAGCTTGGTCCACCCCAAACAACTATATTTCGGCGTATAGGAAACCGCATCTGAACAGCATGCCATTTGGCGAACACGGTAAAGGCCGTGGCAAACTTTCTCCATTTAAAATTAAACTTGGTTTAACTTTGTTTAGCTAAACTGCGCGATACTATATAAATAGGACGAACTTTCATACTAAGCCTTTATTGCTCAAATTGCCACGGTCAGCAAAATTGCCAAATGCACGATATGCTACAATCAAAAGATAGCAAAGCAACATAGTTAGTTAGTTACCTACGTAAGTACCTACCTACCTACACAGAAAATACAAAGGTTGAATGACGTAGGTAATTAGGTGTTGAATTGCATTTTATAATTTACTAGTCGATTTTTTTTAATTTCCAGTAGCAAGAGATAAAGAAACAAATTGCATTTATCGTTCTTTTGAAAGTAAGTTAAAAAGGCATCCTAATTATGCCTTTGTTTAATGAATAAGTTTTTAGATTAGAGAAAATTTATTTATTTATTTTCATTTCTGTCGAAATGAGAATAGTATCGAAATGTCGAATAGTCGAAATGAGATCAATCCATGTTGGATAATTTCAAATTTCCTCTGAAGTATCGTAGATTTAAGAAACTTTTAACATTGCCTTCTCACCCAATTACATAAGTAAAAAGTATCACCTATCACACTCCTAGCCGCGCCCTAGCTAGCTTAAACTTGTTTAATAAATGCGACTCATTTAAATATTCTGATAAGCACAATATATGAAACGAGGCTTAATTTTCGTATCGAGTTGCGCAACGGTGGCGCCCCCACTAAACTGCTTATTCTAATTTATGGCCTCAGTATTGCTGCGTTACGTTGCAGTCTCGCCGGAAGTACATTTTATGTCGTAAACCATACCGTCTTACCATAATTGCTGAACATTAAATTAGTTTACCCATCTATTATGGCGTTGGGAACATGCGTTTAATATTTCCATTAGGGAAATCCTCGCATTCTTTACCATATACATATGTATACACATAGAGTTATAGTATGTATACGTTGGTTTTATTGTTCACTCTTTTATACAATTTAACTTGGTTTCCTAAATTTTTTTATCACAGATATTCACCATTTGGCCAGCGTGGAACTAGTACAGTCCTTTGCTCACAGAGTATATAAAATACCAACAAAAAGATAATAATGAGGTGATTAGAAGAACAAGTACCTAACTTTATTCGAACTGCGATTTAACTCACTGTTTATTCCTACTACAAACTAAATGAAAAGTACATTAAAACATTCGAGTGAAACTTTTATAGCACCGTTAGTCAAAACATAAGTCCGAGTGCAGACAAACCTGGCTTGTTTTCGGTGGCCGGTCCATTAAAGCGAAATCCTAATGCAAATGTTAATTGGCTGCCGCAACAGATGGGAGCGACGGCAGGCCAATTGTCGCACCAAACATTCGTAATTTAAAAAGCAAAATGAAATAAACCGTTCGGTCGCAGTACATAAATTTCATGTTTGCCTCGGCGGGCGAACTGGCAGCGGATATTAATCAGTGGATATTGAAATATGTTGTTTTTTGGGCCGATTGATAAACGGCTCGCTTCGTCCGCGCCGGATTAAACATTGATGCCGCCCGCTCAATTATTGCGCTTGCACACTCGTAGATGAAGAGCTTGTAACGGAAGTGTTGTAACGTTTTAAATTTCTCATTTTTGAAACGATTTTCGACAGCGCTTTCGTGCTACGGCTACGAATGTCTACGGGTATTTCAACGAAGATCTTAATATTATCATCGAATTGCTTATACGAGCTTCGGTTACTACTATTTGCAAACCTTTGCTTAAGATTTTAAAGAAAATACTCCCTTATGTCGTATAGTTTTAAAATTTCCATTTTATAACGATTTTCGATACCTTTTTCGATAAATAGCATGCTACGGCTATGGACATCTACGGATATCTCAACGACCAACTAAAATGTTTTGTAGATCGTCGAAATGCTTATACGTGCGTTGATTGCTAGCAAAGTAAAAAATCTTATATACCTACTTAAAAAATTTAAATGCTACCCAATGTTATATTAATATGCTTAGTACATAAATATCATTGCTTCCTTTACAAAAATACTACGGCAGTAAATTAGTAAGCGCAAACTTGGTATGGCGCTGAAAATTTTGCTCACATAACTTAACTGGTCCCAACGTCCCAAGATTGTCTGAAATTAAAGTAAACGTACATTTTCATTAAATACCAAGGCGGGGCCGACCGGAATACAGGTTGTCGCAGCAACCGTCTGCGCTCGCAAGATTTATGATGCAACCAACAGGCGAATATTGAAAATCTAGAGCACTATAGACCACTAAATACACTTTGAATAAAGATACAGCCAAGCAAATAGCGACTCACTGTTATGAATATGAAAAGCGCAGAGTAGACAAACTACGAGTAGATGTCAAGTGCATAAACACGAAAAAACTTGTCTTGAAAAGGACAAGCATTGTTTTAAATGATAAAAGTAGTCTAAGTTTAAAAGGCATCGTACCAACAAGAACGTTGAATGATGTAGCTTACGTACTCATATATTTAATGTCCTTTTCAAACTTTTATTCAATTCTAAAATTCTTATTCCAATTAGGTATTCTTAAAATCCAAGATGCATCTGTAATTTTATTGCAAATAAATTATTGATTTTTCTCTGTATTGCCTGTATGCATTTATTTCTTTCGTAGTAATGTAACTGAGTGAATAAGGTTATGCGTGGATGATTTGAGGCTTGTGAGGACTAAGAAAATCACCTTAAATACCAAATTTTCGTCGCAATACATGAAGAACATGCTGCTTCATATGTGTTTAATGACTCTACCACCGAACATTCACCCCTTTTCCTAAACTTATTGCATTTGAAGTTCGCATTGAACAAAACTTAAAGCCTTTTCAAAATAAACAGTCGCAAACTATCGGAGTCGGATTTGCGATTTTCTTTTCGGGAAAGAGAATATTGCTCTTGCAAACCAATCTGCGTATATTGAGCAAAAGTATTGAAGTAGGTACGTACATTTGCTGTTCCTCATGCTAGCATATGAAGTTTTCCTTTTGTCTATATCATATATCATGAAACCATTTTTGGAGTTTATTGGAGTTTACTCCTTAAGAATCGGTTTTTGATATAAGGCGCCCGGTATGAGAAAAATGTGAGGAGTAAAATC
>DWIY01000413.1:0-13589 GCA_018248615.1 Erynnis brizo brizo
AGTCGCACACTCTCGACCTGACCGCAAAGGGTAATCAACGCCGAGCATCAGAGCACTCGACCCTGCGTCCCTTATTGAGGCTGCGACCCGACACGAAAGCCTTTTGTCGTGTGAAGTCAATTGACTGGCGATTGACTCACAAAATTTCTTTATTTAGTACGTAAGTAGTATAGGATAAATTATTTAAAAACGCCTTTAATTGTCTATATGGCTGAGGTGCAAAATAATTTATTGGTACAAAACGTTTACTACTAACTTATTTGTACTTTCTGAATTTGAATTTTTGAGTATTAGTTAATCTCACTTTTTTAGGCTTCATTAATTTTGTAAATATTATCATCGTGTCTAATTTAGCTTTAAAACTATATTAAAATGACGCGTAGTTAGTTTTTTAACCTTCTCCTTATTTCGTTTCTTTTGATTTACAGTATACAAAACTATGATTATTATATTCAGGTTATACTCGAGAATAAATTCATACATTAGTTATTGCTAACGACCTTTAGTTCTACATCTACAGCTACAGATTTTCTACTCAACCACAATATTGACAGACTGAAAAACGTTAAAAATTATAGAACAAAGTATACAACTCTTAAAATTTTACTTTCTATTTCCATTCCTCTAATAACTATGCGTGGCTTTTGGAAATAGCTTTATTTGAAGAAAGATTTGAGTTCATTTTTATTCCATTCTCGGTTTTTAACTTTTTCTCTTGACGTGTAATTTCACGAGAACGCTAGAGCTTAAAGTAAAAGGGTCCTCTCAAGCACTGCTTTCAGCGTTTCCCACTTGTGTCCTACACTTGTGACCGTGGCCATGCTTGCGGTTGTTTAGTGGACAATCCTAAAATTAAATTTCTGAAAGCCTTTCCTGATTTGCATCAAATACGATATGAGGACGAATAAATGACGATCTACGATCTTAATAACAGATTGAAATTATTTTCATTCATTTTTATAAGCTAGGATCAACTGCGCCAGCCAGTGACCTGATATTAAGTTGTCATTGGAATTCATAGAGGCTTCGGTTACCACTTTTAATATGAAGTCTAAGATCACTAGAATTCCTGAACCAAATTTCAAACCACGAAGAACTTGCTATTTCACACTACAGTGTGTTCTACAGCATGAAAGGTTGGTAGAGATCAGGTATTATAGTATTAGAAACCAAGACCTGTACCGGTTTATTTTTGTCGGGTCCATAGTAATATTTCGTTGCCAATAAGTTAAATGATCCGGTAACATTAATCAAAAGCTCATCAAACCCCGAATCAACTATGTCTGTTAACCAAACTGGGTTAAAGTAATTAAACCTATAATGAATTATGGGACCCTATTAATAAATGACAATGGACCGCGATTAATAAATGACATCGCCCATTATGCTTTTGAATTTAAACAGTTCAACGTTTTAATAAACATGTTTCTGAAAAAACAGCGGGAAACTGTTGGATTAAAAGGGCCGGCCCGAGTTTGGCCCATGTTTAGGACATGACTACGAAAGGCTGAAAAAAAGAAGAAAGAAAGAAATAAGTTTCATTTTAAAAAGTTATAATCCTACGAAAGGCTGAAAAAAAGAAGAAAGAAAGAAATAAGTTTCATTTTAAAAAGTTATAATCCAATTATCATACAATACATTGCTATTATTACTTTTATATTTAGTGTAGGGTCTGTTGCGCATTTGTTAGTAATTTTAAATTTCCTCTGTTTATTTTATTTTTGTTTTGAATATCATAATGCTGAATAAAAAATTTATATTTTATTTTCCTATTTTAATGTCCGCATGTTTCTTTTAACCTGGGCATACTACGTTGAAATAAAACGAAAAAATGGAATCCCACACGAATATCCGTTACTAAAATGCAGAACCTCTACGCAGACATATTCTCCACTATATTTTATTTGCTTTAGAACAAAGCGCAAACTTCAAGAGTTGGTTCATTTTGCTTTGAGGCATTATGAGGATTGCTTGCGGGGCTAAAGTAAGTGGAAAGTCGGGACAGATCTAGTTCTGTTTGATGAATTTGCTTTCATAGTGTGACTAGACTCATATGTGTCTGAAAGGATTTCATGTATAGTTTTTTAAATGTGTCTGAAAGAACACATTTACCATGTTTATTTTCGAGCGATTGATATTTCTTTCGTCAATAATTTTGTTACTAGATAACATTAAGAATTAATATTTCGAAATTTCTACTCGTAAAAAAGTTACGTTAGTTATGTACTGTTTATTATTATTTATTATCTCCTTCCTACCTGTGTTCCTACCGACCAATCAGCGCGACAAAATTCAAACGTGGTCTTTGAATGTAGCTATCCTATCCTAACTGACAATACGCACTGACATGTCATTGTCACAAATGTACGCAATGCCATTGTTGTAAAATCATATTTATTCCAAGAGATATGAATTTATCATTTCTAAACCCATTACTATATATTAATCGATAGCCTCTTTTTTGTTAATTAATAGCAAACTGCTAATAGCTGAACCTAAAAGTAATCAGGGTTGTCAAAAACAAGCAAAACACAAGCAACTCGGGGCGGCACCTCCACTACTGGTGCAAATTGCAAAAGTTTTGATAAGGGCCTATGCAGATGTGCTACTCGAATTAAAGCAATTTATCAAAATTAATAAATAATGCTTTATACGCGCTATAGACTCATACGATCAGAATATAATATTAGTACATTCAAACCAGGAAGAAAAAATTGTCAACTTCAACTTATTAGTCAAGTTTTTCGTTAGGCTATAAAATATCGTATTTTTTATCGTTTAAATATGAGTAGAGTAGCAAACGGGACAAGGCCAGTTACTGTCCTGACTCCTGAGTTAAAATTGCAAATGCAAAAGTTAAGGATTAAAAAAAAAGCTTTAAATCTTTGAACCATTTTGATGAGATAGAATATAAAAAAATCTTATATTTTTAAAATTCAAAAAAATCCAACCACAGCAACATCTCCAGATCTGGAAGATAATAATATTATGTGATACCAAAAAAAAATACTTTATCAAACTAAATGTTTTTTCTTTCAAATCACCTTAATCAAAATTTAGGAGGTTTAGGAGGACTTCGTTCAAACGTATTTTCTATTTGATCATTTCAATGTATATCAATACAAAATGCGCATTGAAAATGACGGCTTATGAAACGGAATTGAATACAAAAGAATAGCAGAATTCTAGTATTGTAGAAAAGCTTGAACAAAATTGAGTGAAGGCAATATAAATTAAAATTAAAACGACTGGAAAATGCTGACTCAAAAGAGACATAAAAATTTTATAAGCGTAGTATGCGAGAGCTCAAACAAAATTGTCATTAAATGAAACTTTTGCAAGTTTGTTCCAATATCGTCAAATTGTTAGACAGAAGAAGACGTTCAGAAGTAGGTACGTGGTAGTACAATCTTGTTTGAGAATTAAGCTTGTCGATGGTCAAACGTTAGCAAATTTTGTGTGAGCTCTAATTTATATGATAAAAAGAAATAAATAATAAATTAAGGAGTTAAATAGTGAAATGGACTTTAGTTTTTTGTTAAAATCTATGTTGATTCCACTAACCTACATTAGAGCAGCATGGTCTTCTATTTTGAATTTAAAAGAAGTAAAAAAACATAACATTCATAATTGCAATTTAATCACATGATAACATTATTATGAACACAACCTAAAATCTCGACTTACAACAAGAAAGGAATATTTCAATTCGAAAGAGTACCGGTAAGGCATATTCAGAACTAGAATAAAATTGAGCACTAAACAACATTTTATTTCGCTACATTTTGTAAGGAATTGTCTTCGATAAATCCATGCACTGGAGCACGATATCGGCTCAACTGGTGTCAGGGGTAGTCTATAAATCAGTCACTTGTCGAAACTTCCTGTACTAGTGAAGTCACTAGTTAGATAGCGATAGTTTCTTTGGAAAAGGCTTGTTATATTGCTAGTACCTACATAGTTTATTTCTTTATAGTGCGAGAGGTTTAGAACCGCTTTTAAAAATACTGAAGAAAAACATTTATTTTGTAGAAATTGTAGATCAATATGGATCAAGGGAATTCCCTTTAATTTTTCACTTTATTTCAAATTTAATTATGTTGTAATAATGGTAATATTAATTCTTGGTTATATTGGTATTGGTATATAATGGTAATAGTAATTCTTGAAGTTATTACCTGCGTTTATTATTCTTATATTAGAAATGGATTTACGTCTAATAATTCATTGGTCATAATTTGTGTTTTTTTACAGAGAAGAATCTAGAAATTACTGTCCAATACGTAAATCCAAATTCATGTCTTATATCTCCGTAAATCTGGGTTATCCTAGGAACAAAGTGCCTTGAAAGAAGACAATTTTATTAAAAAATTTGAATATAGTTTACAAGCTTATGGAGTCACGTTTTCAATAAAGAACTGTATTACATTACGTGGTTTCTAGACGAATTGCGAAAACTTGTTATATTACTTTTAGTCAAGTTTTATAAGTTTTGGAAAATGTTGAACGTAAGTATATTACGTTGAAAACAATCATCACAGAAATTATTTCTGCCTTATTCAATTAATAACAAATTTCATTTCTCATAAATTGAATTTTCAAGATTAAAAAACTCACCACAATAACTTTTTTGGCCGATCATAATGGAATAATTTTTTCGAACAACATTTTTTTCGGAAAACATTGTTTGCTTTCCATTTATGTGTTCCTCTCTTTCTTTGTCTTTGTTTTCATATTATATTATCTTTTTTAATTTTCTTGACACACATACAATTTGGACGATAATTTCATTTTTCTCCTTTTTTTCTTTATTGGTCCATCTTTATCATGGATTTACATAAAAGTTCCGTATACATTTACATGTATGAAATGACATGCAATGTTTTATTAAAGACCGTTACCCATTTTGCATAGGGAAGAAGTCACGTTTTCAATAACATGTTATAAAATCATTTTCCTTACCCACATTACACAAGCTCGGCTCTTCAAGGAGTTATGACAGTTTGTTTTCACACTGAAGAATGTGTGAAGGAACTAATTAAAATAATCTACTATTAATACACTATACGAAGTTCTCACGGGTAATCCTGCTATTTTTATAAATTGTAGTACTTAGTTACTCTTTCACGCAAAACAGCTGAAGAGATTTGGATGAAATTTGGTACACAGGTAGATTATACCTAACCCCGATTAAAATAGAGGATACTTTAATCCTCAAATTGATAGACCAACGTGGAAGTGGTCACGAAGCCGCGGGCAAAAACTAGTAAATTTCTAATACATTTCGTTTTTCTTGGAAATTTTAAAAAGATTAGGTAGATACTTAAAAATAAAAATAAATAAACGTTACTTACATTGAAAACTTTTTCCAAAATGTTACCATTTTGGAATACCACAGCTCCCGGGATAAGAAAAATGCTGGAGATGAACATGTTTAAATTTTTTCCTGACAACAGCAACGCTTTAGGATTGTGATCCAATGATTTTAAAAACAGCAACTATTGTTTTCGCTGTTGACCTATAATAATACTAGCTACATAGCTACTTTAAGATATGTTTTAATGTGAATAGTTGGTAGTTAGATACACTCAAACACAAAAAATTAGTACCTACCCGTGAATAGACTTGGGAAGAAAATTGGATTATAAAAAATGGTTCAAAACGCGAAAGCCACCTTCAAAATTTAATGCTCCAACGTCTTGTATAAATGCACTACCTGATGCTGAGTTTTGTATCTATCTGAATGTCACTACAAAAAAATTCAATAGGTTTCTTTATTTAGACTTTAAGCATCCAACCAAAATCCAGGTATGTAAACCATAAACAAAATCGAAGTAAAAAAATAATAATTCCAAAACTAAAAAACTCTCTCGTTGAAGGACAAGCCTAACACTAATTAGGTGGTACGGAGTTGAGCACGCTTGTAATTTCAAAAGTGGTTAAAACGACAATTAAGACGACACTCCGGATACTGAGATACAAATGCCTGGAGATGGAATTAAAGTAGCTGTTACCCTATAAGCGAGTCATAAGCGGGTTATGTTTTACTGCTCCACTACTAGTTTAACTATACAGTATGAATTTTTCAAAAGTGCGTGGGGAAATCCGAAGCTATAATGCGTCTGTATAAAGTATTATAATTGATTTTTTCCGATTGATTTATAAGCTCTTTTAAAATTTTTGTTTGCATCACGAGCCAAAATTGCAAAATTATAATAAACAGACAGTAACACAAACGGTGATCAATTAGGTAATTTATATCGCATTTAGCTTTTCTCTTGTTATAAAACAAGAGACTAAATTATAATGCGTGGGACTGTAAGCTCGTAAATGAAATAAAATTATTTGAAATGTAATACGTAGGCTATTAAAGTACTATTCGCAGCGTGGGAGGGCTAAGCTACAACTACCCTCAGGGCGATAAAAATAACTCATAATAGCATACCTATTAAGTATTTAGCTTTCTAGATGTTATATTTAGTTCTTTGTTTTATTTTTGTACATAAAGTACAGTGAAGTTCAAATAAATTCATGTACAAACTTTAGTACTCAAATGTTTATGTAAATAACCGTACTTTAACGTAACCGTTTTATCAACAAGTGTCACGTCAGGCTTCTATGCTTTCCTTTTTAAATCGACTTCAAAAAAAGGAGGAGATGTATTCGAGTCGCTTCAGCCACTTTCATAATTAGTTTCTGTACCAATTCTAATTAAAAGCGATCTCAGATCTTTGAAGTTTTAATTCAGAAGAAAACTCAAATCAAGTTTACGGAGACATCTGGCTCCAATTTTATTTTTTGCCCTTTGATTCAAACGGATTTTTTGTATCCACTTGTGTTTCTACTTTGTGTACAGTTAGTAAGCAAAAACTTTGAATTTCTTCTGAAAACATCTTGAATTTATGTTCGATGTTGAAATTTACTTAATGGAGTAGCATTATAATTTTCTATCAAAGCTTTATGAAATATTTTCGATGTAAGACTAGGACAGTGTGTATGCCAAAGCGACACAATAGGCAGGTAAGTAATAGGTAAGTAATAAAAGAAACCATCTTAATTCCCCGCAATAACAAGAAATATTTATAGGTACCAGTAAGCAATTTTTCAGTTCTTTTTAACGCTGTGGTACTATCATGTTATTTACTATCTACTACTTTCTTTTATCGCGTTTTTGGCTGACTAGTATAGGAGTCGGTTCTCCTTAGAAAAAGAGAAGGCTATTATAGGCCTTAGTCCACCAAGCTGACCGGTTGCGAGATGATGGACTTCGCATGCCCTTAAAACTACGAGTATGTATAGAGAACTTTCACCTTCACCGCTAGCAGGTTACCCTTTTCTACTTAAATTCTAATATTCCTCAGTAAAATCTTACTGCCGTATCAATTTCGAAAGAAAGTAAGAATTTTCTGATTGTATTCCTAATCTCGTTCTCAGTTCTCACCCAACCCGACAAAAGCTTTGTTTAAAAGCTCACGCTTTACTGTGGAACTAAACTAAATGCTTGCATCCTGCTCAGTATGTGTGGCTAAAATACACATAACATTACCACATATATTATGCAAGTTATCTACAACCCCGTAAATAGGGTCAGTTAAAATTTGTACCTACCACATCTAGAACAGCGAGTGCCTGTTTAACGCTCGAATTTGCTTAGTGCAGGCAAATTACTTTATCGCGTCATTTTATGAGAACGTTAAATAATAAATTTTTAATTTCATTCAGTTGAAACAGCGGGAAATTGAATCGTAAGGTGTAATAAAGATGAAGTTGTTAAAATGAACTGAAAGCCGTAAAGCCCGAAGCACCAGATGGAAATGGTTTTAAGATTTGATAAATAGATGTCTCCAAAATGAGCCTATTGTTTGAGGTCAATGTTTACAGAATTATAGGAAGTTACGGTAATTTTATAAGAAGTAAGTATTTGAAGTTTCTAAAAAAATCATGACTTAAACAGAACGTAATTGCTACTCGGTTTGTGTGTAGATATTTGAAAGAAATATAGGAATGGTCCAATTTACGTATGCAAACAATTATCTGCTATTTAAACAAACGAAGTACCCCTCGTAGTAGTAAGTAGTAATGACCCCGGAACCGTATTGCTAGAAATCACACACAATCACATTAAGTCCTTAGAGCCGTACCTCATCAGAACGTCATGGCGACCGTATCCGGCCTTTAAGCACGTCCGATTCCTTTGCCAGTCATTAAAACCTTAAGGCGATTAACACACTGTCCCGCATCATGCAGGTAGCGTAGGAATGCGTGATCTAGCGTTGTATGTAAGTGAAAGAAAACACGCACAGTCCAACACACAGAAAACGCATCTGCATGTACGCGCATGGATGCATTTTCTATACAAAATTAAATGGACGCACTACGCTCCGGGCTGCGGAGCAGTGTGTGAATCGCTTTACGTCCGCATACTTTTACGACTTAATACTTTAGTTTACTGCCGACTTAAACCGAGCGTGCATAAACAACGAAAATTTCACGTAGGTAACAAGAATGATCTGAAACTCGTAAAGTTTACACGAAGCGCAGCTGTTGCATAGTTATTAGAACTTGATTAATAGTATTTCCAGGAAGTAATAAAGAGTTGTTTATTAAGTTCGTGGATGCTGTTTAATATGGAGTACCTACTGTACTTTTTACTAAAGTTTTTATGAAGGAAATAAATTTATGGCTAGCAATTTACTTTCAAGCAAGAGTAGATAGTATAGGTCAGAAATTCAACCTTTGTCTAGACTGGTCTTTTGGTAAAGAAGTTAGCGACTTTTACGCAGGTCCTAAACTTAATAATTTTATTTGAAGCCTGTATTTGTTCACTCCACATATAGTTTTGGAACTAAGATCTTCATCAAGCTTTACACTTACAAACATACCTTTCTGAAACCATATTCTTCATCTTTGTCACAATTCCTCAATTCTCCGAGAAAACTTGACAACTCACCAACTAATCTACAACGCAGTTAATTAAGAGTGACGTTAGTAACAGTTCCTCGGAGTTAGCGGGACTGTCCTAAGTCGGGGTCTCTAAATCCCTTCGAATCCCTGCCCGTTGAAATGCGTCTAATCACTTAGCGATTGTTAGAGAGTTTAAATTGTGATTCACAGCTTTGGAGATCTTAGATCACAGTAAAGTTCAGTTTGACTATTACGCTAAGTCTAAGCGCTTTTTCAGTAATCTTCAGCTTTCCTTTGTTAACTACGCAGAGTATTTTGTAGATTACTATTGCTCTAGGACTATACGAGTAAGACTTGGGAATAAATAGCAATAAGCAGAAATCAATAAATCAAATTTATTATTTGATACTTGTGTATCGGTATGGAAGCACACTACGGGTATCGGTGTAATCTCAATTCTACACTTAATTATATCAATCATTTTTTCGTTGATTATTCATAATATTTCTTAAATTTTAAATGAATGTGTTTTTATAGAGTTATTTAAGATCAGAATCATTTAAATTGCATTACAATTGGTTGAATCAAGGAGGCGCAGGACATAATAATATGTAGGTGTAGGTAATTGCAGTATACTCTAATGTGCTAACGGCTTCTTTGAAAGTTTTAAGCATGATTAACGGTCGTGGTTAAATAAAATATCAAATTAATGTTTAAAACATTTATTATTTCATTTTCGATTCTGACACTCGATTACTAAATTCACGCTTCACCGACGGTGAAGCTTAAAATCTAAATAAATAAACATACATAATCGGTTTAAATTTTAAATTATTAATACAAAACAACAAATAGCATTTAGTTATCGCGTTAGATAATAAAATGTTTAAAATAATAGTAAAATAGACAATTCAAATAATAAAGTTCAAGTCGAAAATTTTCAAAACATAAATACTATAGAATTTGGTCTGACAGTTACAGCAGAGTAAATAGAGATTTTACAAAAATTACATTATACTTTATACAAATTTTATCGTTTCCCTATATAATATTCTTGTATTTATTTATATTACTTATTATGAAATTGAAACGCTTAAGGCACAGGCAAATTACCTAACTATAATGTACACCTATATTAGACTTGGTAACAAACATTATATTACACTTACATGCAATAATATCAACCACGCGATTAAGAATGAAAAAATGTTATGCTTTGGAATTGAAGAAATATAAAAACGAGTTTAAAAATGAAATGAATTTAATATTAAGCTTGAATGTTGTTTTAATAAGTTCAATATGATTTAATAATACAATGCTAATCAAAATACATCAAACTTAAAGTAATAAAGTGATCAGATGGTATTGCACGTAAGCATACGCATTTCGCAAATTGTGATATGTACAAAAATATTTTCCATCTTTACTATCTAGGACTATACAGTTGCGTACAAAATATCAATGATAATGAAAAGAAAAGTACACTCACCATTAAAATCATTACGAACAGAAATCAACATTCATAATAAAATTTTAGTAGATCTAGAGCACCGTAGATTGTAACAATAAATAAAATTCACTATAACTTAAACAGAACAGAAAACGACGACGATTAAAACACCGAACAGAATTACCCACGATTATACTTTTGTACTCCACTTAGACACATTGGCACAATTTCACTAAACTGAGTCTTGATTATCGGTTCCCTAGAACCGATACTCCTCAAATCAGGCACGCGAATTGTTCCTTCTTTGTCTCTCTAGCGATTTTCTATGCGTGTGACGTTTTCTTGCGATAATTGCTCCCAGGATCACCACTACAGCCAATCCCACCGCTATACCTATCCACCAGTACGTATTGTACGAAGCTTCTTTGGGGTTGATGCTATCATTTTGGTCACCTGCCGCTACTGGGTTCTTAATTTCTAATACACCTACAGTAGATGTTTCAATACCGAACTTCGGATTGTGTTCGTCGCCAGTGTCTATTAAGTTCTCGTTAAGATCATGGCTCACGACTTGTTGATTACTTTTGATAGTTTTCTCTTCATCTGGTATTTCGTTTTCTTCGGACACATCGATAATTTCGGTGGGTGCTTCACTCGCTGGCGGCTCAACGTAATCGTCCATTGTATTTTCAACTGTTGGATCCAATTGATTATCTAAATACTCGTCTAGAAATTTGAAGTAATCCGTGAGGCCCGTATATTCCAGATTGTTCTCGCGTTTTGCTAGCAGGTCGCTAACCATTTCTGGCCAGATGGATCCATAGCCCTGCATCATGGTGTCCCTAGAAAGAAAAAAATTATTAATCTTCTTATTTATACGTATAATCATTTAGACCTTACCTTGCCGTTTCATAGTACAAAGTCGTCACTACACATTCAAAAGTGTAGTTGTATTGTTAATTTTAGTAGTAAGAAGCCTAATTAAGTTACAACCTCTTTTTAATCCCACTAATGAAAATAAGTCCTTTTCGTCGGCTACTTCAATATTAACTACTGGAAAATAAATAATGTCCGTATCTCTACTTACATAAGGCGTTCGTTGTTTTGTCCGACGTGCTTCACCAAATCAGAGTCATCAGAAATCAATTCTTCAGCAAACGACTGGTAAATTTGGTACTTGAGGATAAGTCCCATGAATTTTCTGTAATGAAAAAAACCTTGTCAAACGAGTTGGACTACGTATATTTTACTTTCATATTAAAAGCTTTAAAGAAATATACCGTGGATCGTAAACAAAATCAGTAAAACAATTCTTACCCTATATGAGGCTTGTTGAATAGCACATAGGGGTCTCCCAGTATATCCACATCAGACGATTCTATGAGAGAGAAATTACGTCGAAATTCGCCCCAACTTGTTGCTACATTCGAAGGTGGAATCGTTCCCATGAGGACGTTTAATCTCCATTCGTCCGCTGCTAGGTAATAATTTAACCTGCAATAGAAAATTTAAGGTAATAAACTGAAACGTATAGCTGAACCTCCTTATGATAGAAACTAAATATTGAAATACGTGTGATACAATACCACGGTCTTATTAAGGAACTGACTATTAATATGCGAAGTTTCGAGTATAACTAGAAATCGATACAATTATGTTCACAGTAAATCGATTTGAATGAAATTCGACTAAACGTAGGTACTCGTATGATGCGTATCAATAATATGAATTTTAACGCCGAATTTCTAAAATCATTTTTGTCTAGTGTTTTCAATCGGTAAGTTTAGAGACCTTCCTATAACTCAACTACCTACACTATGGTTAATTTCTTTGTGGATATCAGTTTAACTTTTTACATTATTGCAAATTTTACTAACCTTGGCAGATCCCTCAAGGCAATTATCAATTGTAGCACAAGCCGATGGTGATTTGGATTGTAGTTAAATCTCTCCAATGGATACAATCCAACTCGATTCAATGTATGTGGATTTAGGGATAGCAATGACGCGAATCCGGGAATTGCTTCGTATATAGCTGCAACAACATACGAGTACATAATTATTATTAATAAATTAAATTTTAATAAAGAATATGATCAAGTATTATAGTTTCTTTGGAGGAATCTCTTTTTTCTTTTAAATTGGTTATTGAGGTCAATCTAGTTCACTTTTATTCCTACATCTTTACACAAAAATATATTTTTACTACTATTTTTCTAGTTTGCTTTCATTTGATAAAATATACCCACAAAATACGTACCTGAATACCTTGCAGCCTCCCTCAAGACATAAGTATTGTTGCTATGTAACGCCGTGATCATCTTATGCTTGATCCTCATCACCGATTCATGAGCTTCCATGTAGTTCTTTATACTAATATCTTTACACGACGTGAACCTTATTTTGTTGGGTTTACACCAGTTCACAAAAGTCGTGGGACATGTCGAGTTGAATAAAGCCTCGTCGAAAATTTCAGGCTCTATTTCTCCTAGGTTCAGTTCTTTGAGGAGGTTTTCGGCTTCTTTATATAGTTTTAAACCGCCGAGTTCCTGAAATTTAACTTCATTTAAATAAGTAGCACCGTTCGCTACGGAACTAAAAATACTGCCGTTATCGTCCCATAGTATGCGGAGTGCGGGAGGGAAACAAAATTGACCAATAAGCTACCGCCGGTACATGCCGGCCACCCAATCAGAACGCGCGAGTTCTTTTTTCAAACTGTGCCGCCGGCCGGCAGGAGACGAGCTTATTGGTCAGTTTTGAGCTCCTCCCGCACCCCGCTTACCATGAGAGGTATGATGATAATGGTCGCGCTTATAGCAGTCGACCTGTAAATCTGTTTGGTTAAATATACATATACTCGGAGTTTGACATGTCAATTATTAACGATTTTTTTTCAGTGATCAAAAATAAATTGTTAACGTTACCTTTAAATGCAGATTGGAATGCAGTTTAAGATATATATCGGGGTGTTTTGGCAGCAGGAATTCGATTAGATTCGACCAGTCTTCACCCGTTAGAGAACCTGCAAAGAAAACAATATTTTATAACTACTTATAGGAAATAGCAAACAACCGCATAAGTAGTTATTGCCACCTAAGAATTTTTACCTTATAATACAATTAGACCAACCCGCAGTAGGCCAGCGTGGTGGACTAAACCAACCCGCAGTAGGCCAGCGTGGTGGACTAAGGCCTACATCCCTCTCATTGTGAGAGGAGACCCGACCCTGTAGT
>DWIY01000414.1:0-13586 GCA_018248615.1 Erynnis brizo brizo
TGTATGACGTTCATTAAGTGTGCAAAAATTGTACCTAATAATGAATAAAAGCTTTTGAATTTGAATTTGAATTTGAATTTGTGAATAACTATGAAACTTATTCACAATTTGAAGCTAAAATCCCAAGAAGATTCCAGAGACAGTGCAATAAAAGCATCGTGGTCTTTTATTTGGTGCGAGGAGGTTTGATCGAGGGCCAATTCTCGGCGCGTCGTAAATTGTAAACTCACGCCATCACCGCTGTGAGACAGGGTTGATAAAGGCTATGAAGAAAACCTCAAAACAATTCTAAAGTCTTCCATATAAAATTCCAAATAAAATGTAGAGCAATTGGTAGAGCCATAATAGCTCGATCAGAAAAGTGCCTTTCGACATCAAATAGGATTTTTTCCATTTCAGGGTGCAGTAACCACTTGATATCAGGTAAAATCAGGTTGGCAATAGGATTTGCTCAATTGTAAAGGTTAGGAATGTTGATATACGGGGAAAAATTGCCAGACTGTGGTATGTGACTATGTCGCATGTGTTCACGAATACATCTTATTAAAACCTTGACTACCGTTTAAAGACTAAAGTACAGCAACGTGAAAGGTTCCAATTTCGTTCGATGGTTATTCCGACTTTTTCCAAAATTCCCTACAGAGGTTTAAACTTTGGTTGAAATTGCACTGATCCTGCTATGCATAAAGATTCAGGATCGCGATGTCACCCCGTGTAATCCACCCATCCCTATCTTAACCGAAGTAATATCCGGAGCGTCAAATCGTTGCCGCAATTTGGGCACCCTTGCGATTGTAAATAGTTCCAGCTTCCAGCCCAGGCAGTCTTCCACTTAAACTACGGTTTTCTTATTTGTTAGCTATTGTTGCATGGATTTAGCTAAGAATTCGATCTCTAACTCGAGACGTCCGGGTTCAAATCACAAAAGTTATGTGCGTTTTTACTAAACTAAATAATGCGGTAATTGAAGAAACCATACCTGAGAGTTCTTGGTAATAATGTTCTCAACTTAATAATTGAGGTAGCATAATCATGAGGACTAAGACGTTCGCCTCAGATAACTTTCCCCGGTTCTCCGGCAACCAACCTCTACAAAAGAAACACAAGATATGAAGAACATGCTGCTCTATGACGGGTTAGGAGGCTGACGGTAAGGACGAGTACTCTCTACCACCTATAAACACTTCAGTTTGACGACAACTTTCAGTTTTTTCCAAAGCTCTTCAGAGTGGTTTAAAGTTTTATCGATATTGCACTCCCTAAGTTTACATAAAGATTTTGGAGCGAGATGTGATCCAGAGTAATCCGCCCGTTCCTATCCCAACCGAAGTAATCTCCGGAACGTTGAATTGTTCTCTCAATTTGGGTACTTGAGTGCGACGAACCTTAGTTCGACTTGTTTCAGCCCCGATAACACGTCTAACTACAAATATTTTAGGAGCACACTAAAACTTATAATAGGTACTTTTATACCGACCAAACATTATGATGGTAAGTGATCACCGCTCAGCCGAAGGACTGCTCTAGTAACGATGCAGTTCTGGATAATGATAGCTATAAGATCTAACATTGGTTAAAGCATGCTATAAGATCAGGCATTTGTTATAGCAAGCTTGGCAAAAAAAACGATGAAATAAAATTTCAAGCAAATTATTCGTTTGTTGTTACCAAAAGTAATATGACGCGGATTAGTTAATATAAAATTAGTCGATAAGAATAATTTGTGCCCATTAATAGTACTTTTCCTGACTGATAAAAACCTTGATACGATCTTATAAATTAACGGTGGTTAACACCCGGAAGATGAAGACCGCTAGGGTTTAGGTATAAGATTTGAAACGTCTACCGCGGCCTGACCATTGGCCAGCAATTTAAAGAACAACTTAATTGGTTGGTCCTTTGAATATTGGTCCTTTGGGTTGTCCCTTGTTGTAGTGAAGTTAGTCTCTTGAGATAACAATGGGCAGAATTAATGTCTAGTGCCATTATTAATAGTATAAGTCAAAAGGGAAGGCAGTTTTAATAATAATACATTAATGGTATTTTTAGGAACGTGTCTGAAACACTGCGTGATGTGTCTCAACAGTGAACGTGTGCCAATCGATTTTCCTATGGAAAAATTTAATTACAATGACGTTTAAATTGATAACATTAATGATATCGTGTATGAGATTTTAGCCTAAAAATGGTAAAATAGATTGATCAAATAACGTGTAACAACTCTATACCAAAATTTGTTCAAATAAACGTTTTGTCTCTGTCTTTGTTCCTAGATAAAGGGTGAATTTGAAAAGCTCAGGAATTTACAACCGTTTTCAGTCTGGAGAACAATTTTACCGGCTTATAGGTACACATATTGCACCACATTAACCCTTGATATATTATATTATTTAATCCGAACGTTTTTTCCATTAAATCCGCTCAGTTGGAGGCTACTTCAGTTTGCCGTCTAAAGAACGAAAATAGCGTGATGAATACAGGTAACACAGCAAAACCGATAAGTAATATAATTTTATGATTCATAAATTAATGATTCATACTCGATTGCTCAATAGTCAAGGTCATTGCTTAGTCAGCACGACACCGGTGATCAGTTAGCTTATCAATGACACGTCATAAAAATGCTAATTAATAAAATCGACATAGGCCCAAAATGTAGGAACTTAAAAAACGAGGCAAATAAATATACACCACAATGCTAGGAACACAAGTAAGGCAGAGAATTTACTCGTATGTAGATATATACTGAAAGGTCCTCGAAAGACACCCTAGAAGACATCGGGAAGCCGTTGGATTCAAAAAGCCCAGGACCGGACGGAGTGGCGTATATTAGGGGAAGTACCGTACATTCTTACTTCCTTTCAGCCTGAAAGGAACGAAGGATGTACTGAACTACTTAGAACCATAAGAACACCATAAAGTTAGAATAAAAAGTACTTAGCATACTCTTTAAGCTTAATTAGAACCAAACTTTTAGGGCGAGAACTATAATATATACTTATCATAGATAATTACCACTAGGTACTTTGTAAAACTATGATAAGATACTTTATACAAATCCCGAAAATAAATCTGTGCTAATTACTGTTAATATTACTCATTACTATTTTGGTTCACCGACACTTATCATTGTAATCGCGTTATCTTTGCCAAAGTATTGGCGAATATTAGCTGTCTATTTAACCACCCGCAAATGGCCAGAAATCCTTAGTCAAGGGCGTGAAGCGAATATGCCAACATGTTTCTCGTGATACTCATAATTTTCTTCGTCTCTCTGTACCTATACGGTACCAGGAACCACAAATACTGGGAGGAGAGAGGCGTGAAGCACGAAAAACCGATACCACTCTTCGGTAATGATGCTAAAAGGTTTCTTTTACAAAAGAGCATCACTCAAATCGCCGCGGACACCTACTGGAAGTACCCCAACGAGCCTTTCATCGGCTTCTACCGAGGGAACGTGCCGGAGCTAGTGGTTCGCGACCCGGACCTCATCAAGCAATTCATTGTAACCGACTTTGTGCACTTTCATCCTCGGGGGTTGAATCCGTACGGCTTGGAAGTCGAGCCGCTGTTACGTAACCTCTTCTTCGCGGATGGTGATCTGTGGCGACTTTTACGTCAGCGCATGACCCCCGCCTTTACCAGTGGAAAACTTCGGGCGATGTTCCCTCTTATTGTGGAACGTGCTGAAAAGTTACAATCTCGTACTTTTGAGGCGGCATCTGCAGGACGCGTGATCGACGCGCGGGACCTGATGGCGCGCTACACCACCGACTTCATCGGCGCTTGCGGCTTCGGACTCGACGCCGACTCATTAAACGACGAAGATTCAGCATTCCGTCAATTAGGTGCTAGAATCTTCGAAAGTAATTACACAAGAGCCATCACCTCGGTCCTGAAAGCTCTGTTCCCAGCCGTGTTCAAGCCGCTTAAATTCCTCGGTCAAGAATTGGAGGATGACATTTTGGCACTAGTGAATTCAATTCAAAAACAGAGAGGACACAAGCCGTGTGGCCGTAATGACTTCATCGATCTTTTGATGGAAATAAGAGAAAAAGGCAAGATTGTCGTGGATTCTTTAGAACGTTTCAAGCCCGATGGTACTCCAGAGTTAGCCGAGCTCGAGCTGGACGACGTACTTCTCGCAGCTCAGGCTTTCATATTTTTTGCCGCTGGATTTGAAACTTCCTCTTCGGCCACTAGCTTCACCTTGCACCAGCTCGCTTACCACCCTGAAGTACAACGTAAAGTACAAGAAGATATCGACCGAGTGCTAGAAAAATACGACAACAAGCTCAATTACGACGCTATCAAGGAGATGACATACTTGGAATGGACCTTGATGGAAGGAATGAGAATGTTCCCCTCCTCTGGTTTCCTGATGCGACGATGTGTTCGGAAATATACGATTCCTAACACGAACATAACTATTGACGATGGAGTAAGGATCGTCGTTCCTTTGCAAGCGATTCACAATGACCCGCAGTACTTCGACAACCCCACGGAGATGAGACCAGAAAGGTTCTCGCCTGAAGAGTCTGCTAAACGCCATAAATTTGTATACTTACCTTTTGGAGGAGGGCCGCGAGCATGTATCGGTAAGTTGTCAACATTATGGATCTAAATGTATTCAATACGGGCTTAACTTTCTAAGTAATCTTTGTAGTATGTTGCTTGTTTCATTATTAATTACTTTTCATTAATTAAATCTTCTTTATTTCCAGGTGAACGGTTGGGACTTATGCAATCCATGGCAGGCCTGGCTGCAGTACTCTCCAAGTTCACAGTTTCACCAGCACCAGAGACCAGGAGAGACCTCATATCGGATCCAAGAACGACCATAGTCCAGAACATCATCGGAGGGTTACCTCTTAGATTTACTATCCGAGACAAAGACGTATCGTCCTAGATTAAGTTCGTGTTCAATTTAATTTCATCCACGAATGATCCTTGATCTTAATCTCATAACCCACTACTGTAGAAGATTGTGATTTATCAGACGGGTTAAGGTACTGGTATCAAAGTTTCAATGCAACAATTCAGAGCTGTCTTCCTCATCGCTCATAAAAAATTGTGTAAATGTGAATGTATAGAATTGCTGAGTGCTAGATTATTGTTCTCTTTTTTTCAATTATTGCTTTTTTGTAATATCTGCGACCCATTAGTGACCTACTATAGAGTCAGGTCTCCGCATGATGAGAAAATACTTAACACATTGTAACAGTACAGAAGAATTAACTTGTAGGATATGAATAAATAGTGTGATGTTTTCCGAGTATGAGTATAATAGTAATATCTAATTAGTTAATTTTATTTGTATGAATTAAGCTCAAAAGTTAGTTAACAATTAAGTCTATTTTAATAATCTTTAAAAATATTTTAAGAATCTGCGCTATTTGTATTAAGTTAGCTTATTTTCCATTGTATAAAACCATTTGATCAATTCTGCAGAAATAAATCATTGTTGTAAACCAATAAGTCTGTAAATATTAAAAGTACATTTAATAAAACCATAAGGAGTATCTGGCGGTATTCAAATCTATTATTTTCTTCATTTATGAATTAGAAAGCTAGATCAATCTAGTAAAACCAATAAATAATATTTTTTTAAAGTAGAAAAATAATGCAATGATGCCTTTTTATTAGATTGCTCAGCAGAGTAAAGGTTACTTAATTATTCTTACTACCATGGAGTTACAATGACCTAACCATAAGTTGACTTTTTGAAATGTAAATATACGTTAAATGTTAATAAGTTTACCTTTTATAATTTCGTTTTACGATTAATATATTTTTATATTAATAACCTGATCAATTTTTATATATTAGTGTTTTAACACTTGTTACTATTTAAATTTCATAAATTTACTTTGTTGGATTGTTCCTAAAATCTAAAAAATTAAGTTTGTCTAAATATTAGATTCAGTCACTCTATTGAATCACTATCTTTTTCTATCATTCTACGCATGTAATTAAAATGCGAATTAGGTTTCTAGATATTTCTTTGTTTGTATACGGTATAGATATCAGGAAATGAAAATCATTAAACTATTTTCCTTTTCAATACGTTTTCTATAAAGATTATCTGTTGTAAGATAACGTTATCTGTTGCCGGCCGGACCGCGTTTCAAATCACAATAATAGCTGTGATTTTTCAGATTGTTATTTTTATTTCTACAATTAACGATACTTGACGTCGGCGATAACTCTTATCGTAATCAATCACAGTTTCTTAGTATGCAGCATTAAAGCTGTTATCATTATCAAATCGATGGACTGAAATGCCTGCAGGTGTTTATCTCTAATTTGCACGGGTTTAAACACCTACTTAAACCAAGTGCTTCATTTTATTTTTCTTACACTTTCCTAGCGACTATTTCAACGAAATTGTGTCTCATCGTAGTAATGCCGATGCAGATACCTAAATCAGACCACCACAAAACGTTTGTCAATTTGTAATAAGTACCAATTATCATTGAGTTGACAGCATTGGCAGAAAGATTGCTGATGAGGTTGTTGTCGGTTACTCCAATCACAAGACATGTAAAAGCTGCTTTAAGTCGAGTAAAGAGGGTGGCGGTAAGGCACAACCCCGGGCGATGACCTGTAATAGATGAACTACAATTTGCTGTTTATTCGCAAATCTTTTGCGTTCGAACAAGTAGATGCAAGATTTTGAAGAAACTCGGGCAGTAACCGCTTATCATAATTTTGATTGCAGGCAAGATAATTTAGGTGCTAATGACGTGTCCAAATATACGTAGGAAACGTATATTTGGACATTTTTACATCAAAATCTTATCAAATAGGTAGGTATACATAAAAATTTAGGACTAATGTATCAATGGGTATTGACATATAAAAAATGTTAAAAAGTAAGTAACAGATGTAAGACCAATGCAGCTCGCTGGGGAGGATTACTTTTACGAAGGGAAATTCATAGTTCATACTACTTGACTCCTTCCAGCTAAAACCGCGGTTGCTGTCGGAGTTGTAAATGAACGTTCTTATCAACCCACATTTGTTTGGCGAGTTATTGTGCTATTTATTTTGTGTTTTCTTTTGTGATCATTTAATGAATAAAAAAAATTTTTAAAATTTGTAACGTCGATCCACACGTAGACTTTTCTTCTTGGGTTCTTGCTCAAAAACAAGAGGTTCTGAAGATCGACTGCTGGAGGTACTCAAATAGAGTAGCGTTCTATTTAGCTTACGATATTAGATACGATTTCAGTCCTATCAAAGGTGAGATTTTTTTTCAATTTAAATTGTAGGCAGCTTGAACTTGGCTGAACACACATTCGCGTGTAAAGACTATGTCTTTAGAAATATATTTTTACCGCCATCTATGTACAGACATCTTGAACCACTTACGTATAAAAGTAGTTGCAAAGTAACTTGGATAGATGGCGATGTAACAGCCAAATGCATAGAAGCAGAACTACATACGGCACAACTATAAACTTTAAGGCTGGAAACCGTATATGGAAGACGTATGTATGTTAAAAATAAGTTTAGTGACAAAGATTTGCTTTGGAGAAGAATTGAGTAAGAAATATATTTTGAACGCCATCTATGCAGGTAAGTATGAACCTCTCAAATACATCCAAGAAGACGTAGTTGCAGCTAACTCGGCCAGATAGCGATGTAAGCACGTTGATTTGAAATAGAAGCCAAACCAATTCTTTGAAGCCACTGTACGCTAGTACTATTACTTATTCTGTGCCTCTATATACTATATTATATACAAGTACTGGTATAAGCTTGAAGCTAATGAAATAAAACTATAGTTAGATAAACCTTAGTATAGCAATAGATAAAATCCCAGGGCAAGTTATACGTACGATACTAAATAAAGGTACCTATAAACTGAAAATCTATTCAAGGGATTTGAATGAAACTTGTTACAAGAAGCATTATAATGGCGCGTTTTAAGATTTCATTTTAACATTCTATGGAAGGACGAGGGAAAAGGTTTGAAAAAATGGACAGCGTACCTATCTATCTCGAAAAAAAAAGTTTTACAAAACCAAAATGAAAAGCAGTGCAGTACCTATTACAGAATAATTAGGTATTTACCTAGTAGCTGATTGAAGTACACTGTGTCACCTGAGATATTTTTAGTAGGTTCCTATCCTACCTAACTGTTTTGAAACCACAAATGCTTTGTGGTTTGAAAACAATGAATTTGTAGACCAGGTATGTATTCAGTGACCGTACAAAATACAGAAGAAAATGATAATAATAATATGAGTAATTAATTACCAAGTACCAATACAATGACTAATTGCTGCAACATCATTGCAGTTCTCAAGTTCCCACGCCAAATATTTTTGAAATATATTATTATTATTATAATAGATATATTTTGTGAATATTTTAAGAGATGAGTAAGACAAGCCCACTCGTAAACGTAATTATACGCCATTGTTTGCATCCATATTATTAAATAGGTAAATAACGCACTAACTAGTAGTTAGATATCAGATAAGTTAGATAAGATCAGAGTAGTTGTTTACATTATTATTTTTAAAGGACAGACGCAAAACTAATTGCTAGTTAAACAAAAATAAAAAAACACGCTTTCATAGAAAATCCAACTAAAAATGGAAGATAAAGTTTATTAATTTGAATTAAGAAAAGTGCAAGAAATTTAAATAAATACCTATAAATAATTAAGAATAGTGTAAACAAGAAAAAAATATCTTCAAGAACGTAGGAAGGTTCTGGAAGTTATTCAACTGATTTTATCTAATGCCACTTCTTTTACTTCAGTACCTAGGTACCTACTGTGATTCTTATACGGTAGGTATACTTACAAATTACACGTCTCATTCAATTATCTACTACTTTATAATTATCTTGAATTTTTCAATTTTAGTCTATGTATTTTAAGTGGTTTAATAATAATTTGCGTGATACGTTTGCCGCGTCTCTTGTCACGATTCTTGATAATATTATGACACTTTATAATAGGTTCCTGTTGTTCCATGTTCGAAGGAAGTTTTTTTTTCTCCTCAAATTGAAATTATGACACCATACACAATTCACTTTAAAACATTTGCGAGAGCACCATAATATTTGAATGTTAACAAACCTGAAAAAGCAATCAAAGCTTGTGACTCACTACTGGTTGATTTGATACTATAGTACTAAATACAAGTACACACACAAGTAAATACAGACAAGTCAAGATTCATTGAAAAAAATATTTTTTTTAAGTTGCTAATAAAAAATTGTTAATATTTTGTGCAAACTATAAAACATGAAAAACTTAAATCTCAGTGAACTAATGAATTGAACAATGTATGATAATTTTTTTAAAATAATAAAATGTTTTACGTCGTAATACACGTAGCACATATCTAATAAAACCTATTCATGTATAGTAGTTTTAACGCAACAGGACTGGGTTATTTAAATAAAATGAAATTATTTTATTTTAATCTCAACTTTAATACCTTTTTACTCACTTACTTCTATTTACGAGATTGTCGTCAAGCTACATTATAAAAGCTACAAATACCTAAGCTTCACGCTTCATTAAGTATAAGATAAATAGGAAATAAATGTTAGACTGCATAGAGTAAACGTTGTACAAAAATAATTAGTGAAATACTCTCTTTTCCTACTTGTGTCGGTGAACTTATACTTACGTTAGATGTAACAATAGCTTACTACATGATTTAGTATGATATTATAATCAATACCTAAATCACCGATTCACCTTTATTAACCACAGCTCATAAATCACATAAATACTTCGATTAATACATAGTTCCTTATAAATGTTACAATTTATAATAATAACGATTAAAGGAACAAGCTGTAAACCTGTTTTTGGACGCTATGTTTGGTCTCCAAAAGCTTACAGAATCTTAAAATACGAATACATACAAAGATAAGTCAAAACAATCATTACAACAAAAAATCCAACGAAAAAAACTACTAAGACTTCCGCACAATAATAACAACAACACGTAACAGGTATGACGAGAATACGAATGATCATAAACGTGATTTGTGAAAACAATTTTATACTACGAAATCAGAAGTCACATACCTACCAAAAAAAGGGTTCAATAAATAATGTTATATTAATTTGTCATCACACGAAGCTTCCAGCAATATCTAAAACCAGAAACTTGTATTAAATTTATTGTATGCGACTTTTTTGTCTTTTAATTATTAGGTACTTGAATTATTTAAATCGGTACAGCTTATTTGAAGTATTTTTCACTTTTTAATGTCAAAACTAAAAATAACATGTAGCTAACATTATTATTACATTGTACATTTTTTATTTTCACACAAAAACGGTAAAATGGATTACTTACGTAAATATTGTACAGTCATTTAATACCTGTTAATCAAAGATATTTTTTATATGCCACTGGACTGAATCAAACTCGAAAGAAAACACACTATGACTATGTATTTGTACCGACCGAAGCTAAAAAGGCATTCCTATAGGTCTGCAACATGCCAATGACCTCTAGACTCTGCTAATGCATTCATAGCCTGCATAAAGGTACATTCATATTCACCAGAACCGAGAACGTAATGTGGCCGACACCGCAAAAGCGATAAACCTCTAAAAACACTGGCGCATCCGACATTGTCAGACATCTCTAGAATAAATAAATTTTTAACAAAAACGTTGAGGAGTTCTACTCTGTATCTCGGAAACTCTTCATCAGATCATCACCAACTTAATATGGGACCAAATTCAAAGTAACACATTCCGAAACAACAAAAAAAATTCAAATCGGTTAACAATTAATGACGGAATGCGGCGGTCAGAAATATAAAAAAAACGAGTTCCACTCCATCATCAGACTCGAAGGTGGTCAATGTCTATACATATAGTTCTGCAAAGGTAATGTGACCAACAAAAATATTTTTGACCCGGTTACTTAACTCTTATCCGTTGAGGAGTTCCATTCTGATTCTCCGAAACTCTTCATCAGATCATCACCAACTTAATATGGGACCGAATTCAAAGTAATACATTCCGAACCAAAACGAAAAAATTCAAATTGGTTAACAAATGACGGAATGCGGCGCTAACAAATATTAAAAAAAAATACAGATGAATTGAGAACCTCCTCCCTTTTTTTGAAGTCGGTTGAAAACAAGCGCCGGCGGATAAAAACATTCTTGTTGAGAATGCTTACAATTCTTACATCTCCAGTCGAGCACGCTAGATACGTCGATACTGTGTGTCCGGTCATAAACTAGCGATATTTAGGGACATAAAATAGACCTAACTTTATCGACAAAGTACAGCCCATATTAGATTTGAATCTTTCAATAGATAAGGAGGTGACTGTTATAATTCCGCTGCAGGCCACGTCCACGTGGTATTAATTAAAAGTAGCCTACGTTACTCCTTATTACATTATCTGCCAGTGAAAACCTCGTCAAAATCGGTCCAGCCATTCCAGAGATTAGCCAGAACAAAAAGACTGACGGATGAAAATTGTAAAAAATGTGTCTGTCACCGCATGACTGACACATTTAACGTTTGTGAATATGAACAGAGCTTAACGGCGTTCACGAAACCGGTTTCCTCTCCTTGAAGATAAGTGGGATGCCTCCCTTGATGCTCTGCACGATGTCGGAGGCGGGGACGACGGGGGGGCGCCGCTGCGCTCCCGGCGCCGGGCTCACCGTGAACCGCGCCAGCACCGCCACCAGCCCCGCCAGCGACTGCATCAGCCCTAGACGCTCACCTGGAAACGTTAAAAATCCTTAAACACCTAAAAACGAATGTGCCACACTTGAAAACCAGTGTGCCACTTGCGTTCACACAAAAAACACTGGGTGCCTCAACTGAGTCCAGTGAGGTAATGAATGTTAGAATTGTCACATTCGCGAATGCGAATGCAAATATTGATCTTCAACATTTGCGAATGAAAATGCGAATGTTGACTTTCAAATTTATATCGTATAAATAAACTATGTTTAGGTCGAACATAGCCAAGGTTATTCGTTACATCCTGTAGGTACTCGTGTACCATTAGCAGTGTCGTAGTCTAAATCAGCCTTTAATGATGTCCATAGCTTCACATCTATTTTTGTACCTATGTGACGAAATCCGTCACGAAACCCTTTGCTTTATGCGGCTTAGCAATAGAAGCACTCCCGGGGAGGTACTAAGTTCCAGGGAACTTACCACCAGCCTCTTAACCAGTCGTAAAGTAGCTTGTCCTTCATGTCTTCATGTGTTTCGGCTGAGGAGGTATTTGAAGTTCGTCACACCTTCGTTTTCATAAGTAACAAGGTGGTCACATACAACCTCGGATAGGACTTTTGTGGTGGGTGTCCATGGGCTTCAGTGACCATTCAAAAACGGATAGCCTGCATGCCTGCAATATTTTATAAACAAATAGAATTTATTGTTTGCGCTTCGCTATTATAAATTCTGCGCACAATTGACAAAAAGAAGAACGCAACAAAAAGGAACCAAGTCGATGAAAAACAGTCCTATTAAATCTAACAACGCTGACATCATCGCTAATGTAAGGTAAACACTTTTAAATTGCCATGTGTCAAGGCCGCGAAGATTTGTTATCAATCATAAAACGAGATAAAACAAGAGTAAACTCACCGATACAAGCACGGGGACCGACGCCAAAAGGTAAATAAACATATTTGGTCTCTTGCCTCATCTGATCCGGATCAAACCTCTCCGGCCGGAACTCGTCCGGGTTGTCGAAGTACTGCGGATCGTTGTGTAGGGCTTGCAGCGGAATTATAACAGTCACCTCCTTATCTATCGAGAGATTCAAATCTTTAAAAGTATAAGGGCGAGCGCACTGTCGAATAAGGAACCCAAGCGACGGGAACATGCGCATGCCCTCCTTGAACGCCCATGTCAGATAATTCATCTCCTTCACTGCTTCGTAGCACAGCTTGTTGTCGTACTTGGCCAAAACGCGATCGATTTCTTCTTGCACCTTCTTTTGCACCTCGGGATTGAACGCCAGCTGCAGGAGCGTGTAGCTCGTCGCCGACGATGACGTTTCGAAGCCGGCGGCGAAGAACACAAACACCTGGGCAGCCATCAAAATTTCATCCAGCTCTATTTCGACGGTTTCGGGTGTTCCGTCCGGTTTCATCTTTTCGATGGATTCCCCGATTAACTTTCCTTTCTGCTTGCATTCTATCAATAGGTCGATGAAGTCGTTTCTTCCGGAGGGCTGGTAGTTTCTGTGCTGCAGAATTTGTCTCACCAAGGCCACGACCTCCCTTTCGACGTTGCCCAGAAGCTTCACGCGTTTGAGAGGGTACGGAAAAAGATCTTTAAGGACGGCTTTCACGGAGATAACAGGTCCCGTGTCGAATATCTTGAGACCGAGCTGGCGAAATGCGGAATTTTCGTCGTTGAGGGAGTCGGCGTCGAGGCCGAAGCCGCAGGCGCCGATGAAATCCGTTGTATAGCGCGCCATGAGATCCCTGGCGTCGAGCGTGGCGCCGGCGGCGGCGGCTTGCAGCGCGCGTGCCTGCAGCCGCTCCGCGCGCTCCGCGATCAGCGGGAACATGGCGCGCAGCTTGCCGCTCGTGAACGCCGGCGTCAT
>DWIY01000415.1:0-13581 GCA_018248615.1 Erynnis brizo brizo
CCGGAGCTGTCCAAATTGAAATACGCACTGACATGTGATAAAATGTGAGGTTGTCGTACGAGCAACTTTAGCGTTCGACATGGCAATTAGGACACGGGGTAACGATTCGAACACATAATAGTATGTATCAAGTACTTATTGACAAGTGCGAAGAAATTAGGTAATAAACAAGCCACGTAATACGACAGAGGGTCGCCGGCGGTCGCGAACGGAATAATAACGTTCGGTTTGAGGAAACCACTGAGCCCAGACCTCGACCTCCTTGTGTGTTACGACATACATTAAAATTTTCTGCTTATACCGATCGACCGTTAATAGGTCTATGAGAATATTAGCGCGTATGGGAGTTGACGACCCGCTTGGTACAGTTTATAAGGTTAGGTAAGCCCGCCGTTACGCCGTGGAGGGTCTCGGGTTTGATTCTCAGCGAAGCAGAGATTTAAAAAACAACAACGCTTCATACTCATAGTTCTACTTTAAGATTTCTTGTGTCGTGGGTGCCATTAAACAACATCAATGAATAACCTCATTGAAGCTTCGGGGACGGATCGATGTGTTGCCGGTTGCCGAAGAAACAAATTCATTAACAGTCATTCTTAAGTCTCAGACTGTGTCGTTGAAAGCAGAGTTTCCATTAGCTGCAGTGAGCACTTAATATTTTTGTTTTATATTGTACTTAGGTACTTTTTAGACCTGAAAAGTTGAACATGGATTTGTCAAAATGCCAACCAATCAAAACTGTATGGGTTAGTTTCGTGCAAATTTTGTTTTCTTATACAATACTTTTTCGTTTACTTCTTCATCTTCGTCTATAGGTACTATAAAAAAGATGAATATAAAATAAAGCAGCCAACCTTATGGTTGCAAGGATTCGCAACATTCTTTATTTGTGACCGACTGACTAGAACGATACGAATCAAAACAACGATCACTGTCCTACTGTCCATATCTGACTGCTTTTCTATTACTTCCTGGTAGATAATATTTCCTGTACTATGTCGTATTTCCTAAATTGGAACGACCTACAGTTTATTGAAAACGTAAGCCGATAGCTAGTAAATTGCATTAAAATCATTTAATCTAATGATTTACATACGAATATGTCCTACAAAACACATCATTAGGTGATAATTATGTATTGTAGGTATGTGTGTACCTCATCCGTCTGCATAAAAATCTCCAAGATATTGTTCTACAGAATAACATGAATAAAACTACGGTATCGAGCCTCACATTACGTCAAAGGCTGCCGCCAAGTGTGACGTATAAGCCGAGTTTAGCCACGTCTGATGAAGCCCCGGAGCTATCAATCCTATTAACACATCATCGCTTAGCTAACTTTACAAGAATCTATAAAAGACACGCTGCCTTTTCCTTTGGCGGAAGTTATTTTATGTGAATCCTCGTGTTTTCTGTTTAAAACTCTAGGTAGAGTTCGTGCAATAAAGCACTATAAGACAAGAAATTATTTCAGCTGGCGCAGCAGAATGGAGTGATACTGTACGAGAGAAAAAGTAAAAATAGGTTAAATTTTTTAGGGTCTTTTAAAATAAAAAAGGCCCAAGGGTTTTAGACACATCATAAAATGTGAAGGGAAAATATTTAGCTGTACCCTTAATTTTAAATTTATTGTTTCTGGCTATAAGTCAAATAGAAAGAATAAAGCTGATATGCTAAAAATATAATTTTTTTTCAGCCGGGGATTTCACCTGATAAGAACAAAAGCACGAGATTTGGCGATGATTTCATATGTGATCGAAGATTTTGTTATTTACGAGTATCTCAGTGTCTATGCGGTGCCTACTCTATCTTCCCGATGATTATTTATTTAAGATGCAGGAAGTAATGTGAACAGATCTTTAGCAAATACTATTAAGTATTGTTCTAAAGGAAGGATTTGGTACTGTTTAAATAAGCAGCTTTGTTAAATATGGAGACATTATTCTACTCGTAATGATTTATAGCACTAGGTTGTTAGACTTAACGAACATAACAATTTTATTAACTAACATGCATAACATTTTATTAGGTACTTTAAATATAAAGTTGACTTTATTCGTTCTTCACAAATATGCGCAGATTTTTCCTGAAATATATTTGGGTTCTTGCATCAGATCATTACTTTGCTATTTTACGCCATTCTCACTCATCTTTAATCTCTGGTAGTCAAAGCAATAAAATAAACAAGATAAATTAGTGTAAACACAAAACATTTCTTAACTCGTTTTAAAATTTATTTTCAGAGGAAAATTTAATGTTTTTCCTGCGGTGACGATTCTATTGATAAATGGTTGCTTTAAACTCTGCGTTATCAGTTGTTTTACCAAGAGATATAGGCTGACGCCTGTCATCGAATGATTGATTGGACAAACCGTAACACCCGAAAGGTGGAATTATTCTCCGCAATACCAAGGTCTCGGGCGGCCCTGAAATTCTTTAATCACGTAATTAATCTATTATCTTAATTAATGTTAGTAACCTACACCTTGCTACGATGCCTTCAAATAGTCAAACTCCGCCCTGGAAACTATTATTTTTGAACATTTTATTCATATACAAGATGATTTTCTTATCGTACAATTCCAAATTAATGAGTTGTAACTTTTAAAGATTGTTTTCATGGAGGTTGTTTTTCTTAGGATGGCAGAATACTTTTCAAGTAAATATTATGTTAAAAAAATAGCTGACCGTCTACGTCTGACTCCATGTAGATCTTAATACATTGTGGCCAGGACCTACCTTGAATTTTTGCATAATTATAATTAACATTGAAGTGGCCGAAAAGGAAGGACAAGGGTAACACAGGGATTTAAATTAATATATATAAGTACCTACCTATGAAGGAAAATAAAGAACTTTGATTTCAATAAGACCAGATAAAATAGAGGAGCGCAGTTAATTTAAGTTAATCCGAAAAACAGTCTAATAAATCATTACCATAACACATTTGAGTGGTGAATACGAGTTTTATGTATCTCTATCAATCAGTAGTGTCCTTAGCTGTTTCCTTCTGCCGCATTGTTCAATTTTCATCGGTTTGCTCGACAAAGGTATTCAAATTAGTCGTGTAACTTAGCTACGTATCTTTGTTTTACTTTTATTTTGTCACGAGGGTAGCAAAAGGATCGTGCGGGAGCCAGCCTTGTTTTAGTTATATACTGTATGACATTGCACTCATTGTAATTAATTAAACAATGCAATGTTAATCTTTAAATAACTACGTCAGTAATAACTAGTAATTTATGACAGCTACTAGCAAATAGTTCGTGTTCTACGAAAGATAATATAGCGCTTCATAATAGCCCCACACCAGGACTACGTGTGTTGTAGGTGCCATGGATACACACAAGGCAAGAATGCATACATACAGAACAGGAACAGAAATTAAAATACTTCATTCAAATCTCTGTAGTACTGGGAATCGAACCCAGGACCCATCGCGCAGTGCACCGCATTCTAACCACTATGCAACTCAGGTCGTCGTACCAGTAATGCACTAAATGCATAACACGCACACAGGACAGTTGATGACAACTGTTTTTTAGCATGGAACTGGATAAAAAGATTGTGGCTTTTGCAGTACACAGCACTGCATTCTTACAGTAATAGAAGACATTAGAGGTTTTCCTCTATTCATCTTTCTTTTTCTTTTGGTTAAGAGTTTTATCTTTCCAAACACCAAATTGGGTGCTATTAATTTAAATTGGGGTGAATTTCTGATAAAATAAAATGAACTCACGTGGTAGAAGACGATTTAGGGCAACACGAAAATATTTGAGTATAAACATTTTCGGCAACGATCCCTGGCTCGGCACTCCACATTTTAAGTCACGTTATAATTTTGTTGCACTTAGTAACACCAAATTAAAAGCTTTGTTCTATGTTTAGAGAAATTAATGTAAACGGTCATGATTTTAATATTTGGTACGTAACCCAAATTTATCAATTTTGACACGTCGACGCGTCAGATTGATAAGATCTGTCTTGAACTTGAAATATAACAATGATTGAAACGATTCCAACGATATCTATGAACCATAAAACCTTCATCGGTGCAATGAGTTTATTTACTAGTATGGAAGCCAAAATTGCAATTTTCTTTTGGACTGGTATTAGGCCTGGTATGTAACCGACAAACTAAAGAGCTAAGAAGATAAGATAACCGACATAACTCTCAAAGTGTGCAAATTACAGTGGCAGTAGGATAGTCTACATTATTCGCAGGAGGGACAACCGAGGAAAGAAGAGTGGGGAAGAAAATGGCGAGCACAGGTCACCCTTAAACCAGATGGACTCACGACGTAAAGAAAACAGCGGTAAACCATGGGATTAAACTGCTCAGGACCGTGCGGAGTGGCGTCGATTAGGGACGGCATGTCCAGCAGTGGACTGCAAAGGGTTGAATTTTTTTGCAAGTCCCCTGAAAACTTCTAATTAGCCTCAAAAGCGCCAGGGTTTATATTATTATGTAGTAGCAACTTTTTATTAAAATGGTTATTAGATTGAACCGCTATAAAAACCTACAGCTTCTTTATTTACTTTTCAAAGAAATCCAATTCACTATAAATAAAGGTCCCTACAAAGAAGTCACAAATTTTCGCATTCAAAGGATTTGCGTGGGTGTAAATTCACATTGGATGGCTAAACGGCCGGGGTAGCAATATACGGAACAATTTGCTTGTTTATACAGCGCGAATTAAAACAAGCAATAAGTTTGAGACTGCAATTACAACTGCTACTGCAATAAGTCTTTTTTAAATAATAATAAGTTTTTAATTTCATGTACTTTGAATGTGTTTTACTTGTCGCTCTGTGTCCTTGTATAAATTATTATCTTTCCCTCTTCCTTTCTTTCAAATCTCACTTTCCAATAATTGCGGAAAATTCTTTAATAGAGGACGTTTTCGCTTCAACTAGTTTTCATAAACAGTCTTTAGTTTGAAGGAACGGTTCAACCCTACTGCTAGCAATAACAAAGAAAATCAATTTGCTGCAAATAAAGTCTCTAAAAGAGATCACATTGTCCCATCCGAAGGCTCCGGGTGTGTATAAATCCACATTGGATCGACTAACGGCCAAAGAAGCAATATACCGAACAATCGGCTTGTTTATACAGCGCGTATTGGAACAAGCTCGACTGCAATAAGTTGTATAGGTTTTGAATAGACTGAAACGTTTTTATAACGAAAATATGAAAACGTGAAAGAGACGTTATTCTACCACAGCTGCTGAGGTGAGGTTCAGAAATTGAAATTTAATTTCTAAGCTGAAAAGATCAGCTATATATCAAATATCAAAATAGGAAAAAAAAATCAAAAAAACTCCAGCTGTGCAGGTTCTTAAAATCGCTAGGTCTTTAGTAATTTATCTTCATTTTTTTTATAGTTCCTATCTACTTATACCTACTCTTTGTTAAAGTACCTAACTGTATCCCTTATTTCTTGTGCCTACTTAAAGAAATTCATTTTACTCTTAATAAACTCCATAAAAGGGCTCAAAGCTAGGTGGTAGAGCCAAAGTAGCTCGTCCGGGGAATGTTTTGTGTTTCGTCACCCCTGACGAAACACAAAACATTCCCCCAGGTACCTCCCCAGGTATGGTTGCCGGGGATACTTGATTTGAGGCGAACATCTAATTCCTCATGAGTATAAAATTAGGAACGCATATCGTATTTACCGAAGCGGGAATAACATACATAGAGGCATTTTATCTCTCTCCTATCATGAAGTAGCAAGCCAATGCCTTATATTAATTACTTATAAGACTATTAAAATGCCTCCTCACAGTATTGAGAGCTTGTTGATACAAAATGCGCTTATTAAAACAATTTGTCCGCGCTGCAATAACCGTAATCCTCAAGCGACAGCGACTTATCGCTTCGCAGAAGAGTTTTAAAATTTTTCTTTTTAAAACAAATTAATTGTAAACGGGTATGCAGCTCATCTGATATAAAAAGGATCACTGTAATCTAGCCGTATTGACTTCATTGAAAGTCTGTACGTCCAATCTCAAATGGGATTGAACACCTTCGAAAAGTCTGTTTATAGCAAATTCCTTAGTGTTTTAAAAGCTCGTTTCGACTCACGTCAGGATTTTCTATGTCAAGTAGGTATACTATGAATACGCAATCGACACAAAATCTAAAATATTATTCGTCCAGATTTGAATTTTAGCAACACTTAGGTTTATCCACTACATCTGTGGGGTTTATCAATATGCAAGCAATAGAGGAAAGGGACACGTGTATCTATGTATCTATTATTTTGGAACGTATCCCCAAAATGCCTACAAAACGTGCTATTGATAAGGATATCGGTATTGATATATATTATCTGCATTAAAGCAACTACCTACTTAACTCTCTAAAAACAATTATAGTTACAGTAATGGGATCATGGATGATCCTGTTTGGATAACAATTAGGATGTACTTACATATTAATAATCTTAATATTACTACAAATTATGTAACCGAATTTATGTTATTACAGACTATTTATCTTAATATCAGTAATAGTAAATTTAAAATCAACAATATTAGTAGTATGTAAAGGAAACTGTATCTACAGCAAAACTGGAATAAAAATCTTGATGGGTAATTCATAACAAGTACGACTGAGCGCTTCTAGTAAAACTTTATAAACTGTAGCGAGTCCGTAGGGCGGGCGGCTCTGGGCGAGGGCGGCGCGCGCGCTCCAGTGCGTTTCCGTCTCCCGGCCCGCGAGATCCATCCTACCGCTCTCCCAACTTTGCTCATTACCTACCGACATCTTCACTTTTCAACAATGAAACAGAGAGTTTGAAAACAGTGCAATAGTTGCAAAAAGTTTATTTTTATTTTAACATTTGTTTTCAAGTTCAGATTTTATATTTAAACGTTGTTTATTATAGTGCTTGTGTTGTGAACTGCCAGTGATCTCATTAAATATTATTTGTTAAAAAAATCTATGATAAAATTATTTCTGGCCTTATTACGAAACATTCTCTCTCTCGTTTAATATGATCTATGAAGAACAGTAAACAGTTGTAAAGTGTATTAAACTTCAAGATGATGTATTATTTAATATCTGCTAAGAGCCTTTCTACCGTGACGTAAAAATCGTTTAAAGCGGGGAATACCTACTTTGTGTTAAAAATGGCAGACAAGCTTAACGAGTACCAAGGGATTGCGGGGAGGCTACACGGCACCAGGGACAAATGCCGGGAGAAATGGGCGCAGTGGAAGGAGGAACATCCTCATGATTTGAAGGATATGGTCCGGGAAGGACTCTTTGGAATACCCTCGTCCGACGACCCTCCCGAACGTGTGGTTCATGACGGTGAATATAACGATTTGTATAGGTGAGTGACATACGTAACCAATCACGTTTAATTGATTCATTAAACTATCAAGAGCATATTATTATAATCGTACTTAAAAAGTCTTAGATAGAATTGTAAGGGATGGACGCGTTACTCTTTCATTTCCATGCAAAAAAGCTGAATGATTCGAAACGATATACAGATATATCCCAAATTCAAAACTAACGATTTACTTTCTTCGTGGTGGTTCTTACTGCCCAGGGGTACAAGGACAAATTCTCTCCACTCATAAAATATGTTTACGACAATATTAACGATACAGTTATTCTGACATCTACCAATTATATTATTTTGTAAATGTATTTTTTTCCTGATACGATGCATGTGCAAAAAGTTAGTGATCTTCGAATATATAAATAAGGTTTTATTTTTAAAGGATCTAAGTCAACATTGACCGCATTGCTAGATAACACCTAAAGTTAATATTTCGGTTTAAATGTAATTGAAACGGATCCAGTTGCAGCGACTCCCTATTTGGGAATTTAAATTTGAAATGATCGCGACAACAATTTTCCTTATTCGTTTACATTAAACTACGTCCTTGGAAAATATATATAATAGATATCTACTTGTGTTATAAGTTTAATAAGTATTTTTCTACGTCCTATGTACTCGTATATCTTCGTCTCTGTAGAGATGGATGGATGGATTTTGTCTAATAAATAACCGTGGGAATTCGATGCTGAAGTATTCTATAAACATTTGTCCAGACGGCTGATTGTGTCCACAAACAACCCAAGAACTAACGCTCATTGGAAGCCGAGCATAATGTTTTTTTTTGGTAAAAGAAGAAAAAAATCTTGCCGCTTTTCCGATGATTAGTGATTGCTTCAGCCCAATCTACAAATATATCCAATCCAATCCAAAGTACTGTCTGAAGTCTTTACTTCCACTGTTACAACTACTCTTAAATAGTCGCCTAAAATTGTGTAGCCAGTTTGCACAGCTTCTCAACCGAAACATATGAACTACTCGTACCTTTAGAAGGCTAACTAACTAAGGGTTTAGTGGAAGTTAAGCTACTTTCTAGTTTCAAGAACTTCTTTCCACTACTCCCGTGAAAACGACAATGATTTAACCACACCAGAATTTTCATAGACAGTAGAGAGAGAGATCTATGTTCAACGGTGGAAGATTAAGATAGGACGATTACAGCTTCATTATTTGATTCATGTATTGTTTTAACTTTTACCACAGCAAAAAACAGAAAATCCATGAACATGTGGAGAAAATTAGCACAAAATTTCCGATATTAACTTAAATAAAATAAATGAGAACACTGTGACATCTATTACCAGTTATACACGTTTAAACTTTCAAGAATTCAATTGTTTTTTTTATTTTAATGTAAAGAAAATAGAACAACTGTTGTACTTAGATGACTTCCTGCTGTGTATAAGGAAATAGGTAAGGTACTTACTTGAGCAGGCTGCATACTGGTGGGTCCCCATCACCAGTCAATTTCGCCGATATTATTCCGTATTTGTAAACGTGTTTCATTACTTAGCATATCTCTATTCTTGGAAATTAAAATATCGTTCACGGTCGTAAACGTATCTTTTCTAAAGCAGGTCAATGAATACAGTACGAACGCAAATAATAGTAAGTTTGTAATAATGGTTTTGTTAAAGTTGGGTATGTATTTATTCGTATATTGATATTCTGGTAAATTAAACCATTAAATTGAAAACGTTGGTAGTTAGTTGCCGAATGTGTGTGTTACATTTGCGTTTTGAAAGGACTGTAGGTCGCAGCACTGTTAGATGATTTTGCTATGAGTGTGAAGCGTTATTATTAATAAGGTACCTAAAGTACCTAGGTAGGTACATATTTTTAAACGCGTCACTGTATTGGCGAGAACGAAATTTTTGGCATATTTGTATTTAAGTTGCAGCTGCATATGAAATAAAAATTTTGTACTAATATCTAACTATAAATCAGCCTTGTTCTTATGAGACTATATACAATAGGGTAGCAAAATGCAAAATATAGCCTTCGCCGGATAATTATGAGTAGGTACCTCATCATAAGCGTATGAAAAGTTAATCAACTTTACAACTTTTATTTACTTTCACGTATCCAAGAATGTGACTCTAAGCAATACCTACAATCTATAAAACAACATTGCAAAAAAAACTAAATAAGGGCTGCGGCACTTTTACCTACTTCGGCATGGAACTTGTGTTAACATTAACAGTCGTGCGATAAACTCGTACCTATCTATCTTACATACCAAAAGATATCAAATTCGTATGTATAGATAGCCCCAACTCTTGTGATCTATTTACAGCGTGTAATAGAAAAATCTAAGATGAATCGTTCTTTTGCTTCACTAATACACAAATACGCTTTTATCAACACCTTGACGGTGATTGATTGATATAAATCCGGAACAATTTGAATTTTCCGATTTAAGTTATCAAGGAGTCTTACTAGTGTTGAGTATAGCGTCACAAGTTTTGATGTTACCATACAGTAACATGATAAAAATTATCTTAGGTTGATGCCTACCTCCCCTTATTTGTGACTCATAGTGAACCACAACAGGGTCAGGCTTCGTCTCTCAATGAGAAGAATATAGGTATGCCGTAATCCATCACACGAGGTTGATGTCAAATTTTTTCGAGAACACTATGGAGATATCAGGCATAGAGGTTTCCGCTCGATGTTTTCCTTGGCTGTTACTAAATTTAAATTAAAGTTAAAAAAACGTACATAACATAAAAAAGCTAGTACCTAATTGGTGCGTGCCACTAAGACGCAGACCCTCTCGTGTAAGAGACCGACTCTGGTTCTGGAAGCTTCTGGGCTATCACCGCTTGAGATGATACGAATTATTGACCGCTTCTTTTATAATGCAACAAAAGCGACTCATAATTCCTTTGATCGCATGTTACTCTTATCTAAAAACCTTATTTTCTTGCTCAGGAGAAAAAGCAGATTCGAGTTGATGAGGATATCAGCAGCTGTTATGGGCATAGAGTTCTCATACGCTGGAGAGACCGCCTTCGTGTCACCAACGCTCCTTCAGATCGGAGTACCTCATCAACAGATGACGCTGGTGTGGGCACTGTCTCCGTTAATAGGGTTCTTCATGACCCCACTGTTGGGCTCTCTCAGCGATAGATGCAAGTCGAAATATGGAAGAAGAAGACCGTTTATCGTTATGATGTCCATTGGTGTGTTACTCGGTAAGTTTTAACACAGACCTATTTTTTTTTCCCGATTTCCCATCAATTTCAGGGAGGTTCTTGGATGTTGGATAGCTTATATCCTTTTATGCCTTGGTGGTGGGGAATGGGAGATCATATTTCACAAAAGAGGGAGGTCCGATGCGCCGCCTCCACTCCTATCACATTATGTCTTATTTATATAAAACTACATCGAATCTGATATGTATGCTAGAAACATCTTAAGTAATCAGTTAGAAACCAAGCAATTTAGGTGAGAGTTGGCTGTTATAAGTTTTAGGCGCCCAGTTTTGTTCTATAAAGAACCTACTTCAGGTCAGCATCTTCAAATTAAATATTTATTGGCTACCTAATTTTCTACACAAAAACATTTCACTTGGAGCAGTTGTTTTGTACTTTTATTGCTCTATTTCAGGTCTAATTTTAGTACCCAATGGGGAGTACATGGGCTACGCTTTCGGCGATGAAAGGCCTCTGAACAGGACTCAGCTGGCATCTGTTCTTGGTCCGAGGAGTACTGCACTGGAGAAGCGAGAAGGCAATTACCATCCCTGGGGCGTGTTCTTTACAGTCCTTGGTACAGTGTTTCTGGACTTCGATGCCGACGCCTGCCAAAGCCCCGCACGGGCTTATCTCCTCGACGTGACAGTTCCAGGTATGGTCTGTTTATTTGTTGTGTTTTGCACAGCTAGAATCCGTTCTTAGTCCAAGGAGTAGGGTATTGGAGAGGTGTGAAGGCAATTACCATCCCAGGAGTGTATTCTTTACCGTCCTTGGCTCCGTGTTTCAGGACTTTGATGCCGACGCCTGCCAAAGCCAAGTATGGTCCCAGTTTATTCGTTCTGTGATTTGCACCGCCAAAGGGCAGGACATTGGAGATTCGAGAAGGCAGTATCCATCTCTGGAAACTTTTCTTTACTGTCCTTTGCACAGTGTTTCTGGACTTTAATGCTGACGTCTGCCAAAGTCTCATGGCCGCTTCTTTTTTTAAATTCTTTATTTCCCAAAGCTTGTATCTGTTCTTAGTTCAAGCAATACTGCGTCGGAAAAACAAACAGATAATTGTCGTCTCTTTGGTGTATTCTGTACTGTCCTTGGCACAGCGTTTCTGGACTCCGCCAAAGCCCCACACTGTCATATCTCTTCAACATGACAGTTTCAGGTCAGTTCTGTTTATTTGTTCTCAGTTTTTGAACAAATTCCCTAATTCCGACCACTCTGATAAACTAATCTCATTGTACTCAGTACTAATACTTCGACTCAGTTTTTACGATGAGGGTAAACATTGTTGAGGAGTTCGCGTGATGTTTTGTAAATATCAGAAATATTGATAGTTAAAATGATAGTTTTAGTTTTGGTTTATAATTATAGTTATAATTATCATGTAGTATTATAATGGTTAGATAAGTATATTGACTACGATACTGACTCAGTCTAATTATAAACACCAAAAATTAGTATCTGTTTACAATGAGAGGTTTTACATCATATTGACACAAAGCTGGTAGCAGTATCCTTAACCCAGTTTGATAGATAGGTACAATTAATTACATTAAATATTTGTATGAGTGGCGACGTCACACCATGTGACAGTGCACGATTTCGTTTAAACGACGAGTGTCTCCAAAATAAGCCTTTTTATCACATGTCTAGCCGTGATTGATTTATCTCGAGGATATTTTATTATGAATATTTATTTTGTCCACGCCAAAAATGTGATCTTATTTATCAGTTACTACCTCTGGTAAAGTTAAGTGGTTATGGATATACATACACATTTCAGTTTTTCGGCTTTCCGTGATGCCCACGCAAATGTTTCTTTGTACGTTTGTTGTATCCAGATGAAACCACTCAGGGCAATCAGATAATTATCTGAGTATAATATAATCAAAGTTGATTATAATCAAAGTTGGATTGAATATTTGGAATAGACCACCTTTTAACCAAATAAGCACTGAAGTAAAAAATGAACAAAATTAAATAATGGACTTTAATGAATTGGTAACTACTTGTTGTATGAACCTGATAGTGCAATAAAAGTTTTAAATTATTTACGTGTTTAAGAATTCCTACAGTGGGAATTCACGTGGGTACCTACAGCTTGATCATTATTTTCGTTACCTACCGGAAATTCCACAAGGAACATTGATTAATTTCATGACGCTAATTCTGAGTTGTTGCCATATTTGTTAAGACTAATATTTGTTAGCGTCACGAAGAGATAATATTTGCGTTCTAGTAATACTATAGTTCTCTTGTTGAGGAACCTGAGATTCATTTGGCGTATTATTTACCATTAGCAAACGACAAATATATTCCAATTAGGAATAAAGCGGTATAATGATGAATTACTATTATTGTTGTGAAAAGGTTGCTAATGAAGAAGATAACAATTCAGTTTGTTTCCTTTCATTATATTTTTTGTCACAGAAGAAAAATGTATGTGGACGGACACTTGTGAATGATTTTAAACATACGAACGGATTACTTGAGAGCTCGATGTCCCTATAATAATATTTTCAAAATAACCCTGTTACAGAGGATCATGCAAAGGGGCTGAGCACATTCACCATAATGGCTGGTTTAGGCGGTTTCATGGGATACGCTCTTGGTGGCATCAACTGGGATGAAACGAGCTTAGGTAACAATTTATTGATGATTACTAATTATAAGCAATACTATACAAGTTTTTTCTCGTTGTAGCCCGCGGAGCTATGTGTGAGTGTCCTAGTAAAAAGCGATACGTACACGTATTGCGCGGAAGACGGCACTTAACAATGCAAAACTCACACATAGCACCACGCGTCATAATGAGTTGAAGCATCTATACTAATATATTAGGTCTTTACCTATGAAATTGCCGTTTTGTATAGCGAATTTTAGTCAATTTTAATGTAAACTCAATTTTCACTACAAACATTTTTGGATTTTTTTTGGAAAATAATAATCCACATTTTTAGATTTTTATAAGCATGATTGGGATGACATTAAGCTTACAGAAGCTTAAATTTAATTTTCGAAAAATATTG
>DWIY01000416.1:0-13571 GCA_018248615.1 Erynnis brizo brizo
AGCGGTGCTTCAAATAGGAATCATTACAGAGCTGTCATTTCAAAGGGTATCGTATGTCCATATTATAGAGGTCAGTGTGTCCGACCCATCAGTAGCCCGCCGAAGAGTCGGGTCTCCTCTCACTATGAGATAGATGTGGCCTACATCTTCGCAACGCTGGCCTAATGCGGGTCGGTGGACTTCACACGCCTTTGAAAATATTATGGAGAACATTCTTAATCATTGAAATATTTTAAGTGCTAAATGAGGAAACAATAAAAATTAAAAAAGGACGGAAAATAAATACAATTACTTACATACTGTTACATTAGAAACTGTTAGAAACAATACAACATGAAAATTTACCTTTTCATTTTTATTATGAGCGCTGGAATTAATTTAGGGTTTTAATTAAAACTACATTCAGTAATAGAGAATGAAATAATTTAGCTTTGGCTTTCATCCTCACAATTCGAGGTCGACGAACTCTAGCGGGGCTCTTAAAGCGTTCTACAGAATTCCTTCTTTATTAATAAGTACCTATTCAGTATGTCCATAGCCCCGCAAGGAGTAGATCGAAAACGATCAATAAAGTTAAGCAACGTCGGGCGCGGTCAGTAGGTATATCGCTTGTGGCGATTTACACGCGCGCTTCCGTGCCTCAGAGGACACGTAGCCGGTCGGTCCCGGTTGTTATCGATAAAATTGCAGTCGTTAAGCCTTGTCGGAGGACCTATAGGCAGGTTGAAAACATCCGTCACGGGTTGGCCACTAGCCCGAACTAGCCTGCATTAGAGCAGAATGGTGGAGTATGCTCCAGCCCCTATTTTGGGGAGAGACCCGTGTCCTACGTATGTGCACACATAATACCGTGTGCCAAGATGAGTTAAAGCACTCCATTTAATCGTTTTGTTTAATAATTCCACTTTTTTCTTCATTATTTCTCCCATGAAAAGGTACCTGAAACAATAAATTAAAAATTATTAATTTACGTATATTCATGAAAAGGATAAATAATAATATGTACACAGGCATAAAATTCTTTTTTAAATTAATTATAGCTCCTTAGAATGTGTGGCGACGACGTCATTATATTATCCCGTTCAGTGATTTGATCATGCAAGCGTGCTAAAGGGTCGCATCTAAAGGTCGGAGGTCTGAAGTTCAAATAGAATACATATTTAATTTTAATGACAATATGTTGTAAAATCAAATAGTTGCAGTTTTAATGTGATTGTTATTTAATTTAAGTTTAAAATTTATCCTGACTATTTTGGTACATCAGGTAAATCAACAATCAACAAACAGACATACGAGCCAAGTGCTCAGTATCGAGCAATACCAGTCGTCGCCAGTGCGTTGCCATCTTTGAAAGGGTTAAAGGTGAAATTTTCATCTAGTACTTTAACTAAGTTCTCCTAAGATTTTTTTAAAAAATAGGCAGACATTAATTTTGTTACAACTTAGGTATAGTACTTATGACGAGCCGTGAGCACATTCCTTATAGGTCGGTTTGACGTTGACTGAGCTGCGCTCACGCGATTGGTTCGTCAGTAATTGTAGATCATCTATTGGTCCAACCCGTGTTCTTAGACTACTGTATATTGGCCAAAAGTGTACAATATCCCACTTATCATCTGTGTTCATGACTTGTGACGGTTTCTACTTACTAAAAAATTGTCACAACTCACTAAGAATTGAGAACCTAATCTTGATAATGTATTTTCAAGAATGAAAGCTGTATAGGTACTTAGCTCACGTTTCCTGTAAGCCAAGTGCACATGTGTCTGAAACGCGGTTTAATACCGCGGAGTGGAGTGCAATGAGCTGTGAATATATTTTATGCGACTTCCATCTTCATTCGTCGCTTGATGGAGATTTAAATCTTTAAGACAATAAATTTTTTATTGTCTACAAGTTAATTGTTAAAAACTGCACTTTATTTAAAACATTAATTTTGTCCTGTTATCCGCTGGTCTATTCGACTTTCGACAGATAATAAGGGATTTTGAAAGGATTTGAAAACTCTACATATTATAGTTACACATTATAGCGGCAAAGAAATATATTTGACCAGGCGAGGTGATCGTACCTTCGGAGCTGCCACGCCATGAGTTTTGTGTATGCCACCGATGTAGAAAACTTTAATAGCGTGATTCAGGATACTTGTGGCGCCATCTCTTGAGGAATAGCGGAAGCGGTACTTCAATCATAATATTAGAGGAAAAGGGCCCTCAAATGATCACATTGGATAAACTGTAAACATAGTATGACCACCTTCCTATAACGTGGCGATGGACTTATAAACTTAATAGGATCATGAAATCATTGAATATTTCTAGGACCCGATGGAGTCTCTGTCTAGCAAGTAATTTCAATTTTTTGTAGAAAATATCCTAGAGCATATATTTTATGCGACTCTCATCTTCATGCGTCGCTTGATAGAGATTTAAATCTTTGAGACAATAAAATGTTTATGGGTGCATTGTTAAAAGCTACGCTGTCGGGATTCTGTAGCTAAATAAAACAGTAAAATGTTTGCAAAGAAAAATATTTTTATTTCTCAACGAAAACACGAAAAAACATGATAACAATAAACACATCAACATGAACGGACAGATACTAGCAAAAAGTGCATATAGCCAATAGCCTTCCAGGTTTCGTAGCATTGTAGCTAAAACATTCCGTGATTACGTCGTGTCCGTCTTTCTGTCTATATGTCATCTAATATAAATAATAATTAATATAAGTAATAATACCTAAATAAATAATAATAAATAAATCTATGTGACTGGGTTTTAGGTGAAATTTTAAAAACAGGATTTGCATGGTTCACTTTAATGCTTTATAAAATTATCTTCTAGTATACTTCTAGTCCTCATCTTGTTAAACCACCATAAAGGAGCATAATATCCTTCATGTTGGCTTGTATGATCGTTTGCTTTTCATTTTTATATTATCTTTCCAGTTGCCTCTCCAATACAAAAAAAAATTGCTTAATAAAACTCTTGGTTATTCTGTAGATCAACATCAAAATACACTTAAGTTGAAAATTGAATATCACACCTTCTGGGCACACTGCGAAATAGGATTTAATAAAGCGACAGAATAATCTAATTACTTTTCAACAGCCGATAACAGTATTTTGAACGAGCGTCTCTAAGGCAATGTTCCTCGGCTCATACAGCCCGATTACACCGAGATGTTCAATGTTTTACCGAAGTTAAGTAATGGAAATTAAATTATTTTTCGAGGGGAACATTTTAGGTATGAAGGTTTAGAGAATATTGTGTTAAAATGTAAATATTCAGGCGTAAGACGTAATAACGACATGGTCAAAAACAATTTAAGGGATTATGATTTTAAATAAACAAGTCAACACTAACTTTTAGTTAAACCTACAACAAAATTATAAAATAGCGTAATAAGTGTCTAAGCGAAGACAAAAGCTGACCTAAGGTCATGGTTCGAAGAGCAAAGTTAAACTCCGATTCACATACCCGTACGTTTTGCGGTGGACGTCCTTTCAGAAACCGCAGCTAAGGTCCAGTGCGAATGGAGAGTTTAGAAAGTTTGCTCTTCGTGTAACAGTCAACAATAAACGCATTATTTTCTTTTTTTTCTTTTCTTTGCTATTAAAAGACAGACAGATGATGAAACTTTTTAGTTACATTTATAAAATTTCATAGAATTTGGTCGTCAATCCTTAGAATTGGTTATCAGTCCTCCTTCATTCCTCCTTCAGCCCTTTGTAGTCCACAGCTGGACATCGGATACCACTCCGACCGGTCTTGGGCAAAGGGCCAATCCTCTGTTTACAGACATCGAAAGCGCTGCCTTCTTCAGGTCGTCAGCTCACCTGGTAAAAAGTGGCCTGTGCCTTTGCTGTACATTGTCCAACTCTATCTGAACAGGTCCCCAGGTAAAAATGGCAGTGGAGTTGCTATACATTTGCCTGAGTCTTTTATGACGTGAATACGTCATACGTGCTATGGCATTTAACATGACTTACGAGCACTATCAATCTCAGTATACTATCAAGATCAGTCTCAAACAGCCCACGTAAACTGATGTTCTGTTTGAACTAAACTACGAAATCTGGTCAAAGTTCTGGCCTTTAGCCAACCTAATGAGTCGCAAAGCCACACAATATCATGCTTTTTCAAAGCTTTGTGCCGTCCGCAGAGTTCATCGCGTAAGCCTCGAAATATTTTCAGCGCAATAAATATTTCGTGCAAACAGCTTAAAGTAGAGATTGAAATTTCAGAGCAGGATCATGTAAAATCCGTGTACCTCTTTTGTGACGGTGTCCAGAACTAGGTTAAATCAAACGCGGTACAAATTTTAGGAGATAACAATTATCGTTGTAACCTACCTATAAAAGAAAACACTATAATTGTAATACAGCTTTATTGTCTAAATAAGAATTTAAATTTAAATGACTGCATCAGTCAAGCAGGACTTTTCCTTATGTTCAGCAATCTCATAAATTAATAAATTTTCAAAATCACAATATTCACAGCAACATTTTTAAAATTTTTAAAAGAATTTTAATTGTTACGCAAAATAATTTCATTTAAAAGAAAGTTACAGTAAAATTTCACTCTGCATTTTTCTGCTCCAATACTTCACGATCTTAAATACTGTTAATCTCATTGTTAAAGAAATATCTGGAGTTCTTAAACCGTTGATCCGGAAACAACTGAGATATAGTCACAAAGAACTTCAATTAAGCTTTCCTTTATACAACTTGGATTTATCTTTAATAGCCGACAAAATGTTTCTTTAACTCTTATGATATCAAAGAAACACTTTTTGTTATAGATAATCCTACTGTAGTTTTATTACACTAAGTTACCGTCTTTGTTTGTTAAACGATACAATAAAGACAAAAAATAGATAAATATGTCTGAATAAAGGCTAAAAAGAATAAATTTCTTTTGACTTACGAAGCCACTAACTTAAACTATTAAGGAAATGCGCAAATAGTTCCAAACTTTGAAGCTATGTAAAGGCAGGTACAAGAATTTTGTAAATAATATCTGATATAAAAAAAAAATCTGGTCGAACCAAGCAATATGATTTAAACATGGTTTGAATTCAATTTGAACGGAAAAAAATAAATTTTCAAAGGATGCTGAGTTAAAGTCACTAAGCTAACATAATTCGCAATATTAGCATGTAAGTCCGGGAACGGTTTCGGGAACACACAGCGTATGAATTATGAAAGAGTTGAATAAATTCACGCGACGAATAATGTCAAGAGAACGCCGTGATGGATTAAAGTGAGGATTGTTGTTGGACATTCAAGTATGCTTCAGCGACTACTGAACTAGGGAGTGAAGTCATGGAATTAAAGTTTTCAGGTAATAGCCACTTTTAAAATTAAAAAAATTTAAAACAGTTTTCAAGTACCTAATAACCACTTTTAAAAATTAAATTTTTTAAACCAGATTCTCAGCAAAACCGCGTTTTAATAAAATGTAGTATGTTCTTCTTCCATTATAAAAACTAGTGACGGTACTTGACTATCTGAAGGATACCAAAAGCTTTTTACTTTTTTTAAGTGCTTGTTTTGTTCTTGTTAGTGCCTTAAAGTTGTATTTAACGGCTATATTTGGCAGAGTCAGCTAGTAAGTATTGAATAAGTATAGTGAAGGAGGTACTTTTGGAATATACTCTTAAAATAAAAGCATTTAATCACTATTAAAAAAATTATACTTAAAAATAGACGCTCTATTTTCAATACTTGATTTTACCAATAGAAACATTGTCTTAAATATATCCTTATTTTTGTGTCCAAATTTATACTGTGGATTTTGTATGAAAATAAATATAATCTCCGAATCATTCCACGTGAAACCACGGACCATAATCCGCAAGAACGTAAGAAGCATGTTATCTTCCCAAAACAGATATTTCATATTCCCACGCAAGATTTGCCGACAGATATTAGAGTTCCATTTGGATGAACAAATCCGAAACACGTTTTCTAAATAAAAACAAAATTATACTGTATCATGCGGGTGATATTGGATAGGACTTTTGGCAAAACAAATGTGGGACACGTTTTTGGTTACGGATGAAATTAGATAGTAAAGGAAATTATGGGTCTTTTATTTCGACCACACAAAAATATCCCTTAATAGAAAGAAATAGAAGAAATAGAGCACTACCTCATGCTCCGCGTAAAGGCGTTATAATATACACTTTTCTTCCAAGTTTAAAGCGGCAGTCAGCACGAAAAGCCTATGGTACTAACTCCTGATGAATTCATACTTTTCAAGTGAAGTCTTGCAGAATGGTTCACTTTTGTTGTTACGAGTTATGTGTTGTCTATTTGCCATTGCATTGCTGGCTTTTAGGCTATTCTCATTTTGCGCTCTATTTCAAGAACCCCATGACAAATTGTTCTAAGAACACTCAAAACTACCACGATTGCAGACCAGAAGTGCGGTAAAGGGCAGAGTAGGTATCAAATTCAAGTCCATTAGGCCGTAATAATTTCTCCTGTAATGATAACATAACCATAGGAAGAGACACAGTAGCTAATACTTAAAAAAAGTCCTGGATACAAAGCAAAGTAACAAACCAGGAACAGAGGAAACGGGAGCAGTGAAGTTAAGTGAACTATTATGCCCAACTATAGAACGCTAATTGGGGATCGTTCTGTGCATTTCTACATAAAACTCCCAAGATTTCGTTGTACCTTGGAGGTATATCGCAAACTTGAAACTGAACCTAAAGGTTTTAAAATAAAGTACTTTCCAGAATACTTGAAGCGAGCTGAAAGCAATTGAAGCAATCTAGGTGCTACGGAATTTGTGTCCATTTAGAAAGCCATTTACGGAGAAATAGTATTAAAAACAGTTGCTCTAATTTTGCTAAAAAATACCTTGAATAGTATTTAGGCAATTTATAATGAAAAAAATTTAAGTGAAGACAGTTAAAGATATTTAACATAACCACAAATTATAAAAAGGCATTAAAATAAAAAATATAAGTCCGGGATAAGTCCTGATTGATTCATTAACACTGTCTGAATCTAGAACTGAATTAAAGGAAACGGTATTTTGTGTAAAAACCCTCACTAGATATTTTTCGCGATTTGGATGAACAATGAAGAGGGTTTACATTTTTCGAAAAGTAAATTATGTAATTTTATTTATGAGCATATTGTATGTATATTAAGTCATAATAATTGATAATGTTCATTGTTTGATATTGTTTAGCCCTAAAGAAAATGCATTGAAGGGTCTCCGAATGAAATCATAAACTCGATGAAGGCAAAATCCTGTATAGAGTATAGATTTATGACTAAAATTCAATAAATTTAGGTCGTAAAGCGAGACAGGTGGATGTTGACGACCGTAAATCGTTATACATTGGTATACATCGATTTCCAATAAAATTTGAATACTACATTATGGTACATCAAATTGCTTTCACTTAAAATGAGATATGAGAGGAAACGTTGTATAAAAGACACATTATAGAATAGAACGTTGAAAATTTATTTAATTTTGTAACTTTATAAATTTTTTTGTGTCCCTTTTGGCCTGGCATTTGATTTTTTGGATTTAGGTTACATAGTGTATTTTTTACACAATCAGTCAAATCAATCTTTCGTTATTGTTCAATTGATTCAAAGTTTTTCTTTTATTTGGTCGTGCAAACTTATCGTTATAATAATAACATTTATAATTCAACCAGCAGATATCTTTTACATGGAATTTTCATCAGCATAAGCGTTTGTGAATAAAATTCAATTCTAATTTCAAGCTCATTGATATTCATACCCACTGGCTCGCAGTTCATAGGCCCCAGAGAATTCCATAAGCACCCTTCAGACTCAGCTCAAGGATTGTAATTTATGAGGCCATTACTACCTTTTTAATTTTAACTATGTGCGCTTGGTCATCGAAGACTACATCAGCTTTTTCGCCGTTTTTAATTTTTTCTCTGAAAGTTCAGCTTCAATGTTATGGTTTATGGTTTATGGTTATGATTGGTCTGTATTAAAATTAATGATATCGAAGTTCTAGTACCAATTTTGTTTGTTTCGTTTTAAAGCTATAAAATTCCAACCTCTATACTCCTTATGGTATCTTCCTATTTATAAACTTTTTGAACTCTACATAAACATGCGACTTTCTCTATGAATCAGTCTTTATATTTTTAAATAGAGGGTAAGTTTTAGCCCAAAACTTAGTCGCCATTTATGGTATTTCCTCCTTCATCAATTATGAGTTTTCCTAACGACGGTGAAGCTACTTAACCTAATTAATTTGGTTTTTCTCAGTTCGATACATACATAACTATATTCCCCATAGTTTGGCACCTTTTTTCGAAGAAATTCAAACACAAATTTCGGCTACAGCCCAAATCCTATACAGCAATATAAATATCGTTTATTTTGGAAACAATTGGAGCGTTTCATTTCGCCCAAATTTATATTATTTTAACGAAACAGACATCGTACTTTTGCTACCTAAAACAAATTCGAAATCAAATTCCCTCCAAACGTCATTTCATTTGGCTTTATTTAATTTTGTCGCTAAACTCAGTGGAGAGCGGAAAAAACATCAGGTGAGTTAAAACAACGTAACAGGTTTGATTTAAAACAGGATTAGCTTTTACTTTACGAGTAAATACATTTCCAATCTCTTCTTTATTTTGTTTTAAACTTTTTAAATTATTCCGATTTTCATTTGTAGGTACTTTTTTTCTTTCAATTTTTATTTCGTGTTCTTGGTTTTTCTGTATCTTATTGTTTATCTATATTTCTGCGTATTTTTTGTAAAAACACGCATTCCTACATGAGCAGTAAAGCTTCTTCTTTCAATTCAAAAGATTTTAACACGAAACTTGGAACAGTGCACACTGACTGGGAATTTAAAATGATTATCAAAAGTGGAATTCTTTGCCATGATCAGCCCAATTACAAAAAGACACGTTCTTGATCCGACAGATACCCTTTCTGTACATTATTACTATTACGGATCGTTTGTTAAATTCCCAATATTTGGGGTGAACGACTTTAGCTCAATCAAATTTTGATCTTAATTGAGGAGCAAATCGCGAGAGAAATAAGTATGGCTGGGTAACATCATATTATTTTCATATTTTAATTTTTCAAAAGGACTTTGTTAAGAAACTCGTATATTGAAGTCGTCACTGTAACCTTTGGACAAATGAAGAAGAGGTCGAATTTTCCGATGGAGCGTTGGTACTCATGATCACCTCAACGTATCTTCAGAACCTCCCCAACGGTGAGACATTTAGAACATGCTGATTATTGCAGGAGAACTCCTAGGATAGAAACCTTACCACCTAAAAAGTTCAATATGTTTTTGGCGAAAGTACTCCATTCAGACCATTATGCTTAATTATCCTCATGAGTAGCAACGTACGATCTCAAATATATTTCCATGTTACTTGAGGTTTAATATGGGTTTCCGTGAGTTGCAGCCACCATTTAACAGTAGTCTACATCGTCGCGACACTTAGTTGCAGATGTACTGACGGTGTCGCTCAGTACATCAGTACACAAGCGACACTAGTGTCGACATTTCAGTCGAGTGTCAGTGTCGTCGTGTATACTTAGCTTAACATATCCAATGATACCTACAATGATAAATAAGGTAACTGCCTTGGACTTAGGTGAAACGTGGGAGTAATGAATCACGGACTAATATAGGTCCGTTTAATTTTAGATTTTTAAACTCTGTTGGTATGGGTACATACCTACTTATTAAAAAAGAAATCTTGTAGATTATTTAGCCTCATTAATTTCAGTTTATCCAATTGTGTTGTGTCTCGGATAATATTGAATCTATTATTTAGATTTTTGTTTGAAACTTGAGGGTCTTCTAAATATACAGAACGTTTTATAGCAACTGTAACATTAAGAGAACAACATGAGCAGACAGATGGCCTAATTTGACAAATATCTGGCGGACTGACGGCCCTTTACGAAACAAACAGGCTGGATCGGGATGGGTCACACAAAACTTTATTACGATACGAGCAATTTATAGGTTTAGATATTATACGAGTAACGTTGCTGAAATAGGGATCATTCCTCCGTTCACAATTAATTTCAAAATACGATTCCCATAATAGGGTGCTTTCAGAAACGTCTGAAAACTCAGTTCAACTTTTCATAGTTCCCTTTCTTGAAATGAATTTTACTATGTATGAAAACAATAATAATTTAAATTAGTTACCTAAAATATTGATAAGTCGAGTCTGTCATACAAAATTTTCTCATTATGAAGACTTTGCGTTCTTGAAAGTTCTATAAAACTAACTATCTCAAAATATCTAATTTATCTCTGAAGTCACAACTCTATTGTAAGAAATGTAACTATTATAATTGCCGTTTTTTCTAAAACAAATATATAGGTACCCAAAGATCGTAAGAAACTACGTAAGGCTTTCGCATAAAGAAATTTAAAACGTGCTACGAAGAAAGTAAGAGTAAAAGAGCAATTTATTGCTTACGTTTACTTAACATTAAAGCCCCATATATCATGTCACAGAATTGCCTTAGCGTCAATTTATTCAATTCCACCCATTCATTCCGAAGCGTCAAGCAAACAGAGATTTATTCACACGGGAATACAAAATGATTACAGCAAAGAAAGCAAATGAAGATTAAGCCGCGATTTTACACGAAGATTAGATTATTCCAATTGTGGAGGCAAGAAATCACTTGAGCACGTACGTGTCGCCAGAAAATTTGTGTGAGGAGGTGTGCTTACAGCGCTTACTGAGTGTAAACTTGGCGACGGTTATTGCCAAGTTATAAGTGCCCAGGCTACACAATGATAAACTTACAGTTCAGATATTGAATGGTCTGTCTATGGCCTAAGGCCTAAGCGAACTGACTACGACAGCTAAACGAAGGTTGTTCAGCGATTGTCCGTAAACTTTGCTTGTACTGTGAACAAATCAAAACTCTGAGTGAAGTTAATAATTACCACCCCAAATTTTCTATAAAAAATAAAAGTCATGAAAACAGTCTTATTTTTTTGCAAAATGTTAAGGCCTGAAACTGACACCCTGTCCTGCTGTGAGCCGAAAATTTGTGACGGCTGGTATGTTTGAACTCTTTAAAGTGCTTAGGGAGTGTTGTCTGTGGATATTGCTAAGTTATAAGTGGCTAGGCTACCTATTGGGAAACTTACAATGGAGATATTTAATAACAGTAATTATTGTCTTTGGTTAACGCCAAGTAAATAAATAAGTAGTTGAAGCGCGCGTAGCCCCGCTGTTTGAGTAGATCACAAGCGATTGAAATGTTAAGCAACGCGGTGGTTAGTACCTGGATGGGTTACCGCTAGTGGTGAAGCCGTCGGTCCCGGTTGTTATCGATACGATAGTCGTTAAACCTCGTCGGAGGCCCTATAAATGGTTTGAAAACATCCGACAGGAACAATCCGACATTGAAGCAAAGTGGTGGAGTATTGTCTAGGCCTCCCCCTGATGTGGGGAGAGAACATAGGGTAATAAAAGGGTTGTGGCCAAGTTAGATGTACTCGTACCTATGTTAATGACAACCTAAATAAAGATTGCACAGCGATTTTCCGCACTTTGCTTGTAGGCACAAGTACAAGTTTAGTGTACTTCCTACAGATCACTTACATACCTAATTGTGAAATAAAACAAAAGATCTTTATTAAGCCTTATTTTAGCATTACAAATATTTGACCTAGTTTTTTACAGAATTGTTGAAAGAGAGGTCCTCGTATTTAATTAGGTCCTTATTATTCTCATTAAGCGAAAGGTAATTTCTTTTGAAAATAAATAAATTTTCAGAACCACTTTGGCCTGATTGTTAAAAATAACAATGTTGGATGTTTGGCTTAAAAATAAAACTAAGTATTTCTGTTAACGACGAGTTTTGGGATAAACTTCCGAAAAACTCCGATTGAGCTGTAATTTTGCACAGCCTTTGTTTTTGGTATTTTGAGACGATTTTTCAATTTTTTTTTTGGGGAAAGGTCTACTTCTAGATAGACTCCCTGTAAAATCTTTTAGTGCGGAAATAAATAGTTTCTGAGATAAAAATGTTTAAAGTTCACAAAGATTCGCTTCTGGCGCTTCGCCGGCCGCTGCCGCGGCACGCTCGCTCGGCTCGCGCGTGGTTGGTCACCACTGAACCTAACCTAACCTATTTAACTTTTGTTTGAAATATATTTCTCTAAAATCTATATTAAAATTTGAGGATAGAGTATAGAGAATATATTAGTACGCGCGTACCCCTGTACGTCTCCGGTTCCGGCTCTCGTTCCGCTAACACGTACGTTGTGAGCGTCCGCGAATAAACTCGTAAAAAGTGCGAAAAAGTGCTAAATCATTCCGTCCAAAGCGTGAAATCATAACAACAAAACGTAACAAATCTGTGCATCAAGTGTATTAAGTGCAAGTGCTACAACTTGATCTAAAATCCAAGATATAAAATCGCAAAATTATAACCTCGAAACTGTCAAACTGTCACCATAGACAATATAGAGAGACAGAAAAATACCAACATAACGTAACATAACTCTTGACATCGCAGTAACAGTGTTGCCGTAAACAAACTTAAAAAGTCCCCAAAAAGTGTTGTCATATTAAAATGGAAAAATCTACCATAGAAATCTTGCAGTCGAAACTGGACGAAAAACTTTTCCATCAAACTACCGCCATAACAACATCTGTTACCCAAAATGTAATGGAGGCGTTAGACCATAAGCTGAAACGAATTATGGACGAAAATGCCGAGCTAAAAAACAAAGTCTCCACGCTAGAACAAAAAATCAGTGCGATAGAAAAAGATAGACGTAAACAAAACTTAGTCTTCTTTGGTATTCAAGAAAGAGGAAAAACAGAAAGTGAGCTTGTAGACGAAATCAAGGATATTATCATAGGAACGGGGTTGCATCTTGAGAGCAACGAAATAAGTAAGGTGTACAGGATTGGCCAGCACTCCAAAAACAAAACCAACGGTCTTGTTGTAGTTTCCGTTACAACTATGTGGAAAAAACACCTGATTCTGAAACAAAAACCTCAATTACCACCAGGCATAAATATCAAAGAGGACTACAAGAACGAGGTATTCGAGGTACGGAAGCAGCTACAAACGCAAGTAAACGAGGAAAGGAAGAAAGGCAATTTGGCCTACATCAAATATGACAAATTAATAGTGAAAAAGCCCACAGAACAAACCCGGGACAAGAGGAAACGGGAGGATTCATATTCACCTAACAAAGAGGCACAAAAGAAAGTCAACACCGAAGACAGAGATCCAGCAAAAAACTTAGCAAATAAAACGACAACCAACGAGATTCTAAAACCCAGTATGCTGAACTATGTGGAACGAGGCAAACCAGCTCCCTCAACATCTAAAATCTCAAAAAACTAAATAATAGCCAAACAAATCCAACCCTAAGAAAAAACGAAACAAATGCATGCAAACAAAACCAAAACAAAAATATACCCAGAACCGGAAAACCGATAAAGAAAAGAGAACAAGTTACACCACAGAACAACAAATGTCTCCCAACACGGCTGGTCACCGCGGGAGAACTAGACCAAAACCCTCC
>DWIY01000417.1:0-13571 GCA_018248615.1 Erynnis brizo brizo
ATGTGAATGTCGCGACATCTATTGGTGACTTTGTAAATATCGTTAATATTTAGGTAAACAAATGGGATTATAGTTATAGGATAATAGTCAAAATAATTTGCAGAGCGAAGTCTGCCGGGTCAGCTAGTTTATTAATAACGTCGTACAAACACTGTAATTCTGTTGACTTGCCCAATGTTTGATATTTTCGCGCGTTTTTGGTAATAACTGTCTTTTAAAGTGTTGAGTTTATGCGAAAAAAAGTGATTGAAATATACAAAAAGTGGCGATACACTTTTATGGTCGTACACTCATATGCATTTAAATATTTCTTCTTACTTACAGAAATATAGCGCATAACTACTGTTCTAACGTGTCCGTATTCAATTAAGATTTTGTTGTCAGATATTGTAGAGATAAGAAAATGAAAGCTTTATTTTTCAATTTGTTGATTAAACATGTTCTAAATTAATTGAAATGAGAGTTATATTTCTAAATCCAACATACTTGTATTGTAAATGCGAATATTTGAGAATGCACAATTTGGTATTGTGCAGATTAACTTATGGGGTTTTCATGAAGTATGTGATAACTAGTTGCCTATAAAAGGAATATACCGGTGGTTCCAACATAACTTAAAAATATTTTCCATTTGATTCCAACGATATTTATTTGCAATATTTAATCCCTATGCAAAATTTTGCTTCTGAGTGTACTCAGTAATGATGTTTAAGTGGGAGCAGAATGTCAGTCATCGTCAAAACCAGTAGCTTGATCATATTGAGCAATAATGATCGATTATATGCTACTAGTGTTATACGGCTTCAGACCTTGATTTAATACATTATTTTTACGTGAAAAATTTGATTAAAAATCATAAATTTTCAAATGAAAAAAAAATTTAAACCGACTTCAAAAAAGCATGAAATAAAATTTGTTACTTCAGGCTTACTATTTTTTGTGGTTGGTACCAAAATTTAACAATAGAAACAAAATACTTGATGAAAAAGACAACCTCAAAAAATAAAATTCCTAAAGTAAGTATTATGTAGCAAATTTAATTTCATACTTTTTTGAAGTCGGTTTAATTTTTTTAAATAATTTTTTTATTATTGATTTGTTATTTATAATAAAAACTGTTTGTGGCCAAAATTTTATCATCAAAACTTTAAAACAAAGTACCGTATTCTATATTATGGTAATTTGTTTTAAAATTTAAACGTCGTATTTGCAACAATAGATACTCAATTTTGAGGATTTCAGGATACGTGATTCATCAAGGTTTCTTTAAGGATATAAATTCAAAAACTATGCTATGTTTAATCAGTACCCAATTATAAAAGTATCTACAAACATTGGCTTCGTAGACGTCGAGGTTTAGTAAGATATAGTTATCACTATAGACGGTAGAACCTATCTAGCTCACGATCTTGTATGTAACAGGTTCGGGTCTCCTCTCACAATGAGAAGGATTAAAGCCATAGTTCTCCACGCTGGCCTATTGCGCGTTGGTGGACATTAGGTACCCTCATAACCCGTTGAGTCCCGTTGTAAAATGATGAGACCAAAAATCTCGTGAAATGCGTCTGAGCAGGTATAGTCGCCGGTTACCGAAGCCACGATCCACATATTGGAAGAATCTAAGAGAACAACTACATGCTTCCTTTGAAGCTAAATATAAAAATACAGCTCATTTTAACTTAACATCAAGAGATATATGTTATAACTGTCAACATTATTATCTGAATTTAATTCTGAACCTCACAAGCAACACCGTTAATCAAATAACTAAGACAATACTTTATCATAACCTTCTGAAATGGGTAATTCGAACATTGCTGCGTTTATTTATCACGCAATGATTCCCATACATAAATAAAAATGTTTTATTGTCCGTCTATCAAATTGATTCTGGTCGTAAAGAGTGGTTGATTTAGTGTTCGATTTTATATCTGGGATGACCATATAAAGTCCCATTCCGATGTCTCCCTCATAAATCGGTGATAGTACTCGTATACAGGCGACCTTTAACAGATAGACGTCGAGTTTCAATTGCCTGTGATAACGCATAAAACGATTATGAAACCAGATCTGCGGTTGACAAGTAATTTTTTATGGATTTGTGTTTTGAAGTTTCAAAGATCGCTCTAGGTTTCAATTGGATTGAGGTTTCAATTTTGATATTGATTTTGAAGAGGTCACTAGTTACGACTAATACAAAATTAAATATCACCTTGCATACACAAACTTGCATACCTGAGAAGCCAGCGTGGTGGACTAGGCTTACACATCCATCTAATTGTGAGAGGAGACCCGATCCGACCCTGTTGTACGTCATTAATAGGTTACTGGCACTACCACCCATAGACTCCCACGTTCAAACTTAAATAGCATAAGTAGTTAAGCGTTCTTAGTGACCTTTCTTTCTGATGAAACGGCTTTAAAATTGTTCACAATTTTGATTGGAATCAGGCACATCAATGAACTAACTGAATAATTGCATTCTGGATTCAATTGTGAAGTTCATACAAATACTTACATTTCAAAAAAAAATCTATTACCGTCTTTTGAAATTGCCGAGTTAATTAATCTAAATAAAATCGTTTAAAAGATACGCATCGTGAATTAATCTACATCAGTAGGGACAAGACGATGATAATAATATTAAAGATTCAAACAGACTTTAAAATTAAGTGAAAGGCGATTCCGACAAAGATTAATTAATAATTATTAAATAATTATTATTAGTTAATAAATTATTAATCGTCTTCTCAACATTGTGGTCCCCCTAAATTAGCGTAGTTTGAGAAGTTGCAAATTGATAATGCGTTTATATTAGCGATTTAACTTCTCAGGTTAATTAGGTACAATGTCATAGGTACGATTTACTAAATACTTCCATAAATTAAAATACCATTGAATTTTAAACGCTTAAACTTACAGGTTATTTAAGAACGTAAAAGTAAGTAAGATTCGGAGTCGGTTAATACTCAAGATTCCATGTGCACAATTTATCTACGAAGTCCGCGTGGTGTACAATTTTAAAATACATCTTGGACATAAAAAATTTCTAAATTACAGAAACAGTTTCAAATTCATAGCTCTACATGTAATTATTAAGAATGGTTTTAGAACATTCAACAAACCAACACAAGATGCCCATTTACAATGCAATTTTCAGATGCACGTCGCGTGCAAATGAACATTTTCATTTTTCTTGCTGTTTATTTATTATTTTATTGTGTTTTTTCGAATCAAATCGAACTGACAGAAACAACAAACATCGTTGCGCGCTAACGAGACACGTCATACGATAACTATCAATTACGAACATGTCGATTGAATGATTGGTCAGAATGCAAGCTGATTGACAGTGCGCTTGGAGCCAAACGTGGAATTGAAAAACATTTCACTCGAACGCGAACATTAGTACAAACATAACCAAAACGTCATTTATCAACTATTTACTATGCTTGTCTGTTTACATTCTAGAAAGAATCAAGATGAAGTAAAGCGAGAATTTTGAAAATTCTGCATTTTTTATTAAGTGAATTTATCACTTAATCTGTATCGATACATCGTAAATTTTAAAACGTTTAAAATTTTATGTTTAAAATAATTTACATTGCATTTTGATATATTTAGCTTTTTAGGTTTCCAAGCAACAAAATTATAACCTAAATTAAAATTAGCACTAGCACTTAGTCTTAGTGAGTTTAATAGTGTATCACACCATAGTTTAAAGAGATGGATAAAAGAGAATAGTAATTTTAAAAGAGGTAAGAACTGAAAGGTAATATAATCCCAAAACCAATCCCAAAGGAAATTAGATACATCAGTATTAATTACTATCTATTAATGCTTAAACACGCTCAATATAGGTTTTGAAATTGCTTTTCCCGTACGTTTCTAAGGCTATTTACAGTCAGAAAAACTGAATCTTCCTTCCGTTTTTGTTTTGCCTAATCAAATCACATTTACCAAAACAACAAACATCGCTAACGAGACTAGTTACACGATAACTATCAATTACGGCTGATTGAGAGTTCGCCAAACGCGTAGATGAATAAGTGCTGAAACGTTTAGCAGAAGTGCTTTGCCACCGTACTTTAGGATGTCAAATATCAATTAGTTAATCGATTGCGGCTTGATTTACATTACTTATACAAAGGATCGAGGAAGATTATTAGAAAAAATATTTAACATAATCATTTTATACAATTATTATAATTATTGAAAGTCAAACCAATCTAGTTGCATTATTTTCTTGCTTTTATTGGGTTCCGTGGCATTTTCAACCATAAAAAAAACCTTGTTGTTTTTTACAACTATTCTGTTTCTTATAATTTTAAATTTTACTTACCTACTATGTTGATTTCAGTTTCTACTCTCTCTTTCGATTAAGATATGCTCGATTTTTTGTTAAACATCAGGAAGACATCAAACAAAACAATACACACATGGAATTTTTGAGAAGCTAGCCGATGGAGGTATACCTTCTGGGCAAGTTCACCGTAACCTATCCACACAGAGTCCTAAAGGAAACTGGAGCCAATATTTTAGACATCTTGGTATATCTTCCTGACGTCTTTCCAGAAGAAAAAGTTTAAAGAAGGGCCAGATAAAAGGACCATTTATTTCGTGAGGTACCGCACGTCGACGCAACGAAGAAATTGAAACTTTATATTTGAGCGCACTTTATCTGACCGAGAACCTGGGAGCCTCTCTTGTGGAAAATCCTTACTCGAAATAAAATAAAACCCGAGCAGATTCTTTCAATACCTTTTACATCCTGAATACGGTTTGCACTGCGATTTGCGAATGCCTTCGAGTTTTCTCTAGATTTAAGTACAAGTTTTCTAGGTACGAGTAACACACCCCCATAATTCGGTTTTAAGGTGAACTTGTATTTTTTAAATTCAAATACCTATCAATAAAAGCAGCTAATATAGGTATCTTACCTTATGTAAAACGTTAGGTGTATAGAGCCGATACTTCAGAAAACAAAGTATCTATTTTACACATACTAACATTGTGCAGTCTTTTTTCTGATGAAAAATTGGGTTTTGTTAAATATTTGGACCAAATTATGACTCCTTAATAGCTGTGGACCTTGTGCCTCGTGCCTCCTCGTGTGTGGATAAGGAAATCTTTATTTCACAACAATCATTCAAGAATGCATGTACCTATGTATTATGCATTCTATAGTTAGTATTTTTAATAAAACTAATATCATACCTACCACAAAAATTTGAGTTGCAAGTTAAATATTGCTTGACTCGCGGAAACAGACACAAAACTGTTGAACCGTTATAATTTCACTTCAAAGACAATTTTCGCAACGCAAACAGTTCCATTTTATTGTAACTTTCTCATTGCACCTAAATTGTGCAATAAAACACTACGGACCTTGCTTCTGCTGCGAGCACAGCAATTAATAGCTTGACGCTATTCTATGGCACAAAGCATAGTGCAGTTTGTACGAATTTACAATTGTGCATGGTCTTACTAAATTAATGGGGATACCGCCACTCCTATGACTCGCTTTAAAGTTAGCAATATGTGTAATCAATCAAAATTGCTTATAAGCTATTATTAGCCTGTTTCACCACCACACGCGATCCTCCGCTCTTCCCGTACAGCCTTCCTGCTATCTTGCTACTATACAGTGTATTTAAGTATACCTACAAGTATACACTAGTATATTTAAGTATACACTTAAATACACTGTATAACTTTGAACACTCAAAGAAGATAGAAAATATTATGTTATTTTCATGGCAGGTACTATAGGCGATTAGACATCCGTGATTGGAATATGCACTAGTACCACCAACGTGCATTCGAGGCTTCGAGCAACATGCTTGAAGTTCCCAATATTTAAAGAGACATTTCCTACAAATTATTTATATAATGGATTGCAGCTGTGTAAACCTTGTAGGTATAATAAACTTGATTGCTATTTGGGACTGTTGTAGTCCTTCAGAAACAATTCTTGTGTTCCGGCTTTACGTAGAATTGTGAACCGTTAGATGACCCTCAGCTTACCCCAAGTCGGATTATCAAGGTTCAGCTAAAGTTAACTTGGGTGTTTAGGATAACTAAAGTTTTCGTGTTCATTGTGAGTGAGGAAACTTTACGGATGTGCCCTTAAATTGGTTTAAGGTTAAAATAAAATGACTTCTTAAAAAAAAATATGACGTCTTTTTAAACATGCGGGCCTTGTCAAAAATTCATTCTATTTTTATACATCGAAAGTATTCATTACTTCGAAATTACTTCAATTTATTAGTTTTATATAAGGTTTTTACTGTGAACAGCTTATCGTAAAAAAACTTATTTTCTATGATTGAAATAAAAGCTTGCCCCTCCTCTAAAGCAGGAAGCAGTAAAATATTATGATCGCTAAATCTAATTTTCTTGTAGAACTTGCTGCCGTAAACATTTTTAAAGTTTATTTAAGTTCAGATGATATATGTTGTTATAGATGACGCAAATGTAACAGAAAAAATATGAGCATTTTATTTGTGGAGAGACTTCTTATTTAATAATAACGTATCGCGCACTATTCTTCGTGACCCGCAGCCAACTTCACAAGCAGAAACTCGTTAGCGATCTCTCCCCGCGGCAAATCGCTGCCTCCATACTTTAAATGGTTATTTTTTCAACATCCTAATGCAGGACAAATTAAAACTTAAAAATTGTAATTCGTGAAATGCTAGATATTGATTAGGAGTCTCGGGCGAAAACACTACAATATGAAAACACTTGATTATCTCCTAATTTTTTAGTAACCACATACACGTTCTTGATCTAAACACAAGGCTCTAGAATATACTGCTGCAAGGCGGCTTAATATGGTGGCCATATTATTGTGAACGTTATATTTTATATGCCATCAAAACATAATTTGTAAAAAAAACAAGTTTCGCCACTAAGTTCTTCTACCATAAAAAGTTGTGAGATCCATGGAATACCAAATCGGTTAAATTATTCAGTCCCCATTTAAGGGTTCTCCTGTCTTAAGTTATTACGTAATCAGCTAACCTAGCAAGATTATTATAACCATATCAATATCAAAAACCTTTTATGTTTTAATTAAAGGGATCTCTACCTCCTGCTGTATTTTACACTATACTGCAGAAAACAGTGTCTTTGCTACATTACATTACATTTTTAATTCTATATAAGTAATGTGAGTTCAGAAGAAATGCTCTAAGTTGAATGAAAAAATAATAATTTGCGCATACTTCTTTGTGAAGAGCCTTCTTATTTCATAATAACGTATCGCGTAGGTACAATTATCCGTGGCCCGCAGCCAACTTCACAAACATCAGCAGAAACTCGTTAGCGATCTCTCCCGCGGCATCTCGCTACCTCGACACTAAACTTCAATATTTAAAAAAATCCTAAAACGCGATAGCCTTAAACGTTTTATAGTCATCTAACTATTCACGGTTGCCTATTTAGGCACTACATACGCTGGCTTCAAATTTATTTCATACCTCCCTTAATAAAGCACAGATTAAGAAGAACATTCTGCTTCATGGCGAGATAATTGAGAGAGGCATCGAAACAGCGTTACTAAAAGCGGGACAGTCTTGCTCAAAATGGTATGGATGGTCATTCTACCCATACTGTATAGGAGCTGTTATTTAAATTACTTCTTTCAAATATATAAATATAGTACAAAACCTCATCATATTGCTTATTATACTTTGTTTCTATGTCAAACGTGTGTATAAAAAAAATATTACATATTAAAATTATTAAATTTAATTAGGAATCTAATGTCTAATCTAAATCTAACGGGAATCTAACGTCGCTGTCACTAGGCCTTTAGTGAGTGCGCACCACGTGTTTGAAAACATTATATTCTCCGTAATGTTCTCAAAGACATGCAGATTTCATGACGATGTTTCTTTTACCATCAAACCGATTTCTAAGCCACTGGGCTATCACCGTTTCAAAAATTAAAATTATCTGCTTTGATTAAATCGCTTCAGATAACTGTTTGTGATTTTTGTGTAACAGGAATGCGGAACTCATTTAATTAGGTCCAGGCTTTGAAAGACTCTCTCGCCAGGATCAAAGTATTTTTCATTAGCGACTGCCAAGGATCTGACGTGAAATACCCAGGGCTTAAAGAACAAGTTATTTATTCAGGTCACCGAGAGTAAGGAGCGTTAAGCTTAAAGGAAAACTATTTTGTAGATTAATCAAAAGATTTCATTTAAACAGTTTTTATTTATTTATATTACAACTTTACTTTGATGTTAAAATTCGAGCGTTTTGAGCCATATTTCAACAGCTTTAGAAATTCCCTGAATTTACACGCGTAAAGGGAAAGGTGTCGTAAACAATTTTAAAGATTATATGGAAATAAGGAAGGAATATTAACATTGCATTAATAAACTTTAAAAACTGCTTTAAGTTAATTATTTAACTCATACTGATACAAAAAAAAATTGTAAGTATCTTTGTCGTTAAATCCTTTTTCATCAAAATTGGACTGATGTGTGAAAATGTATGTAATCATCATCACTCAAGAACACTTCATAAAATGAATAAATTATTCTCAAGAGAAAGATCAAATATATGATTTTTTTATGAAGACATCAAACCATCACAGCTCTCTCATCATAATCTCTTATGATGGCAAGTTTTATATTATTTAAACTAAGACTTAGTTAGAAATATTATATTATTTTTGTTATGTACTGTTGCGTTGACTTTAATGATAATTATTTTAAATATTTATTAACCTACACATTTATTACAAATTTCAAACTGGAATGTTTCTTATATGAGTTGTAGAAAAAACCATGTATATATATGTGTATTATACAATTTACATTATGTACATCGTTATGTTACTATCAGCAACTTGTAAGCTAAGCACATTAAGTCGAAATTCGAGTACAAAAGGAGCATAGAAGAGAATCAATTACAAAAGAGCGTAAAGAAAAACAAATAACAGAATCGAGTCGAAACAATAGTCACAATACAACAATGAAAGCTCCATGAGGCTGGCGAAACCTGCGCAAAGCAACAAAAAGGATAAAACCGTTCATACGATCAGGTTTTTCGCCAATTCTCTTCTATATTCGCATTGTGGTGAAAATTGATCGAAATGAAACTACATTTTCACGCAGCAATTCTTGATGTAAAGGATCGTTCGATCCATTTACGAGTGAAATGTGTAACTGTTCAAATATTTAAAACATATTAAAATGCAATCTTTTAAGTCATAGAAATTATAGGAACTATTAACACCTGGATACTTTATTTTTGCAAATAAAGATATATATACCTAGAATTGAAATTATCTGCAACGTTAAATAAACAAAGACGCGGTGGTTAATATCTTCCAGAAATATGGCAAGAATAGTATCTAATTAAATATTTGTAGTAATTAAATCAAAACATAAGCAATTAGTATGCTACCATAAGTTTGCAATAAAAAATAAAATAAGAAAAAAAACACTTAAAGTGAATAATAATTAATAGAAGATCTTGACAAATTTAAATCCCACTAGAAGTAAGTTGTACTTAAAACTATCAATTCTGCAATCAAAGTCAAATCTTACGTTATGTACTTCTTCTCAGTTTAAAGGATTTAAAGCTGAGGAAAAGTTACGTAAGATCTTGTAAACACTAATCGATTGTTTTACACGTGGGAGCAATTGTCGATCGTGAAAAAGATTTCTTTTTATCTACTACATAGTTGGAAGTTGGAACAGCACTTAATATTAATAGAACTTAAAGACCGTAGAGCTGAGTGAACTTAAGAGCCACCGTTGGAGGGTGCTTGTTATCAATTAACTGAAATAAAAATTGATCTCAAATATTACGCGATTCTTCACTGATTTATTTGCAGCAATATTTTAAAAGGAGTTTGATTTTGGGAAATCTCTTTTGGCTGGTCAATAAAGAGCGTTCTTAATTGTTCATGTTTGGATTTCTTTTCCTAGTATTCGTATAGAGATTAATTTACACCGGGTTGTTCTTTTTAAATAGGTAAACTATTTTTCGAGCCATAAAACTGATTTTTCGATTATTGATCTGATTTCAAAAATCAATCAATCGTTCTCTTGAAATGAACCTTTAAATAAAATATAGGGTGTACAAGTTAGTACATGAAACCTAACTTTCCAGCTGGCTAACCAATGGGTATTGCTATAGTAATTAATAAAACCAATAACTGTTTTAAACACAAACAGGAAATAATTCAGAATTGAGGTTACTTTTATTTTACATTCATTTGGCATGCCAGAGAAGTTCTGACTTTATTTGCAAATAGACTGACGATGAATTTCAATATGCCAGCTTTTGAAAGATGATGGACAAAGCGATTTGTGTGGAACATAGTTCCTACGTTAAACCCTGTTGATTCAACTCTAAATGAAACACTGAATGTAGCTTTAATAAGATATTGCAGTAGTTGAACATGAAAATTTAACAACATTAAAGTAAAACAACACAAATGTTTTCTGCAACCATGTTTATGTAACCATGTTTAATAATTGTTTACTATGAATATTAGGGTTAAGTTAAACAATGCCGTCTGTGGTACTTTCCTGTATAGTTAACTCTATCAGGGAAGGTTCTTATCTGTCTGTTCTTACCTGTCTATGATTAAGAAATATACGGACATAATAATTATTCTTAAGCCCAAAAAGCGTCTACACCTACATTAACAACTTTTGTCTGTTGTAATAATAAAATTTATCTCGTGAAATTTATAGGTGTAAGATAAATTCAAACCTGACACAACAGAGCCGATACTTCATAGTGCAATAAAGCAATCTAGAAATATTTGAGTAACACTATCCCTGCCTTATTTTGCATGCACCTATAGTATAGGAAACGGCTATTTCGTTTCATTTCTTATACTAGGCAAAACAGTGACGTAGTTGCACCAAAATGTTCCCAACATCATACAATGTTTCCTGTAATCACAAATTCAGATTTAAATTCTAGGTACTGTAATAAAAAAATGGAAATCTTTATAAGCAAATCTGCTTACTTAGTAGTAAAAAGAATTATTGAGACCGGAACAAAGAAACCTATTCAATATAAGTTCCTAGAGAAGCTAATATAAAAATATGTTTTTCATTTCTGTTAATCCATGAAAATACGACCTCCGATCGTGTGCATGCATCAAAATAAGCGAATTATAAGGATTAATTCAAACAATACTTTTATGAAGGATCTAAATAATAGCCGTTCATAAAATGTAATTACATTTCGCGGACGCTGGAGATTTATTGTTAAAATATTGTTACATCCTGTTGCGATTAGTTTGCCGAGGAGCTTATCTCAAGGCGGCGCTTGTTCGAATCTACGGTATTTCGAGAAAGCTCCTTTGCCTCATACTTAGCGGCGTCCATTTAACATCCATTGACTCAAGAATCTTGAAATTTATTGAAGTAGGTACTTTAGTTAAATCATGACCTATAACTTCTTATGTTAATTCGGTTTAACTTTAACAAACTTACATACCATTAGAGCTTATAATATTAAGTATAAAATTGGTCAATGAAATCATTAGGAGAAACTTCAGCATGGAATAAACCTAGGAGGAAAAAACTTTTATAATAAGTTTTACGAAATAGAAGCTCGCTACAAAACACTGGTATGTTTGCAGCTCAGTATCAGAGCAAGTACCCTTTCGTAGAGTGGAGACGGACGAAACCACGGCGCGGCGGGAATTATGCAGAATTGCATTCTTGATTACACACCTGTGTTATCGAGATTCGGATATTCGGATATCGTAAAATTCGGAAAAAGTATCTATTATATATATTCAGTGTATTTATAAGCATACTCCTAGATTTTGTGATTTTCCACCACGCCTACTTTAAAACATCTTTATTTATACGTGCTAGCCACCAAGCCCCAATTTAGACATCTGGGCATGATGCTGATGATGTCGTAGGCCTATCCTAGAATAAACCTATGGCCAACAATAGGACATGAGGTATGGAGATAAAATTGCATTGCAGGACCATCGTACAAAATGCGCTAAAACGGTACCACTCTGAAATCATGTTATAATTTGTTACGAGTATATGTGTGACTAAAAGTGTGCACACAGATCATATACCTAATTATGAATAATAAAAAAATTTTTGAACACGTTTAACACCACTTGATTTAGGTAAAAATCGGTTGATATTACTCGTATTAAACTAGCAGAGCATGGATTACAGCTCAGTATCTAAGCATAAGTTCCCTGTCCGTAAAGCGGAGACCGAAGGAGCCGAGGTGCGGCGCGATTTGTTGCGGAATTGCATTGTTACTGAAAACTGGATCTACTGCAGATAATCTTACATCGTTGTTATTAGTTTTGAAGCTGTTAGGCCATTGTAAATAATTATGTTGAAGAAACAAAAATCTATCATTACTTTTTATCTATAATTACTTTATAGGTACTACGAGTATTTATCTTACATTTAAGAACAAGGCCGCTACTTACTGAAATTTCAAAAGCAAATTTAAGCTGAAAGAACTATGTTCGTAACCAATTAATCCCTTGTAAACATCGTAACGGCGTTTCAGAGGGATGATAAAAGTTGGAATAAACGTAAATAATTTTCGCCTTTGCTATACCTTTTATTTGGTAATACCCCAGAGCAATTTCTACTTTGTTTACAAATAAAGTTGGCTTTGAAGTTGGAAAGGAAAAACCCAGCTTTTTGAAAGAGGATAGGCAAATCGATTTATGCAAAGCAGATAGCGCTTTTTGTATGCAAATTCTTGTTGATTTTACCAAGATTGAAATGTTGGTATTGTGGAGTGGAAAATATTGATTATTGGCAATAAATCACATCTTTTATAAAGTATTTTCTTGGTGTGTACTTATAAGCAGTATTTGAAAATAAAATTGATCACCTAAATAAAAAATACCTAAATATAAAATAAACAAATGAGAATAATTCAACACTTTACAGTTGCTGTACCTCCAGTGTAGAGACTTACAGGTCTCTCCCCGCTACAGGAGAAGGACCTGAGCATTCTTCACGACAACGCTGCTCCAGTGCTTGTTGATTTGTTGCTGTACCATTGTGTACTTAATTTACATGTATAGTGAAAAAAATGAGCCAAAAGCGCAATCGTTCCATTAATTGGGATGAAGAAGTAAATACCACCAAGATCTCCTGCATCATCTTGAATCTCTCTACGAGCTGTTCTAAGTGCAGCCAATACTTTGTGAGGTGGTATAAAGCCACCTCTTGCATCCCCAGCTAGATTATTTTTTACCATATCAAATAACATTACAGCAGTATGTGTAACAAACCTGTATTTTATTTAAATCCACTTCTTGAAGTTCTTCCAGTGCATTGCTACATACTCTAAAATGTTTTACGTTCCTCATCAATGGCATGAGGTTTTCAACCTCATTAATATCATCTATCACCCTCAAATCCACAATAACCATCTTTTCGCTAACCAAACAAACAACACACCAAAAATGCGTGCAAAGCAACGAAAATGTGAGGTTTGTAGGTTGTTTGTAGGTTATGAATGCCGTCAAATGTCAAAATACACTTTGTTCTGTGCTTAGTCCCTCCTTAAACTAGGTAGTG
>DWIY01000418.1:0-13562 GCA_018248615.1 Erynnis brizo brizo
AGCCATTGGTGCGTGCCACTGGGATTCGAACCCAGACCCCTCGATGCGAGGTCGAATTCTAAGCCACTGGGCTATCAACGCTTCAAATCACCTCAGCAGTAACAATATATAATTATTGTTACATCAAAGTTATTTGAAGAACATTACAATTAAGTCGACACACTCACAAATGCCTCTAGCTAAATACGCCTTCTACTCGTTTTGAAGTTGGGGATTTTGGTGCAGTGACTACTTTTAATAGGTGCCTAGTTGGGGAGGTATGGTTGCTTGAAATAATTGATGCCTCACCCGTCGACTTCAGATAGACTGAGACTTTCCGAGGTTTGACGTGGGTTTTTCCCATTCTGAGGTATGCCGTAAGAGTCCATGGGTTGCGTGACCACTTAACATCAAGAGGCATGTAAGCTCGTTTGCTACTGATTCACCATAAACTTGAAATTCAAGGGTCAAATCCTTCTACACCACGCTCAAAGAGCTAAGCAGTTACTCACTCCTGCTGGCGAGGAACATCTCGATGGCGACGCTTTGCAGCAGGTAGCGCCGGGAGAAGATGGCGCGGATCTCGCTGAAGTACCATTTGCCGTGCAGGTGCTCGCAGTACTTCAGGACCTGGAAAGAGATGAGAGGGGAATCAGACCTCAGGGTCGATGGCAATAGGGATCAAAGTCGCATTAATTCGAGGTCAATGTAGTTAATTCCTTACGTCATTCCAGAGACCCCATTAGGTAAGATATGTTAAGTTATAAGGGCATTAAAGGCTTGATTGATATCACTTAAATTAACTGGGGCTGAAATTTTCAAAACATTTTTCCTCTCTATAATGTCTTGCAAAAATTGGTCAAGATTTGTAGTAAAGTTGTAAAAATGAAAGTAGAAAACTTCGGTAGCGTGGTGCAGGATATCAGTGGCGCCATCTCTTGATGAGAGGCGGAAGTTGCCACAGTCCTTGGACTTCTAAAACGAAAGGAATTCTGGTGCATACCTGTAGGTAATTAATACGCTGAATTTTTAACCAATTTTAACTCGATTTTGGATATAAATCGTAACTTTCTCATTGCTATTTTAGTCGTAAGTACTTAAAATCTATCGTAATGGATAACTGACAGCCAACAAATCTTAAATAACGACATTATTAAATGCGAAGACCGTCGAATTAATGTAAAAATAAACTTATAAGTTATAGATGTCGCCTCGCGCCGTAGGCTCGTAAACCTAACCCCAGCTCGTAAAACTTTGTTTCAGACATAATCGCCTATTTACGAATGGGAAATCCTCGTCAGATATGAACTCAAATCAATTCTCCGAGCTTTTTTTTCACATTGAGTTCGTTTCACATTTTACTAGAGTTCTATTAACTTCAATTTGTTAAATTTCGCTCGAGAATACTGTTCTTTGCTTCATAAGACGTGTCACAGGCGCCTTTTTTGGGATTTAAGAGAGGACCAAGAAGAACTCGCAGAAGGTCTCTGAGGGTTTGAAGTCAAGATAAGTCAAATAGTCCCATATCTGAGGTTATGCCTGGAAGGCTGGCTGTTCTATAAGTGATGGATACCTACATATTTGGTCCCTAAGATCATTTTGACGTAGGTACCTAACTACGTCAAAATGATATGATATGATAATGATATATGACGATATCATAATTATGATGACCTATATTGGTCATCTGCAATATTTTACACCAATCTTTATCAAAATAAACGTTTTTCATTTCGTTCATTGGTTTCATTATGATGAAAAAAAAAAACTGTTACTATGTAGGATAACTATAAGCGTTTGTTTATTAAATATGATTGCATGTACCGTGTACGCATGTTGTTTGAATCGCGTGTCGGGAGTCAGTTTAGCTGCAAATCGATCAGATATGACCAGGAGACGGCGGTTGCGGCGATCGCGTGCTATATTGTCACAAACAACATCGCTTCTATGAAAACAGGATGAAAATAAACACGCATTAGGTAGGTACAAGCTATTATTTGCGGTAGGTCGGTTTAAAAATAAATATTATGTATTACACATAGTGATCGCTTAGAGATAGAAATTCTGGCGTAATTAAGTAACTTTTTAGACTGTACGTTGAAGATAAAAGCAGAAAAGATATTGAAGCGTTTTCTATAGTTCATACCTACCTATATGGCAGGTGTTTAAGTGTCCTTTTCTCCATATAATGCTCGCATCTTTGTGAAAATCTCGATTACAATAATTATTATATCGACTATGATATTATACTTTATCTTTCAGACGTAAAGAAAATAGAGACCTTATAACATTGAAAAGTTTAAAGAAAGGAGGTCTTAAGAAAATCACAAAAATTGTAGAGCACATAAAATAGAAATTCTCTCAGGTCGTGTTCTCAGGCACACATTTTTATTTTTTATTTAATCTTTGAATTCTAAAATATCCTATTAAGACTATAAAATATAAATATTCAAATGTAAGCAAATTTAAAAAGCAATGCATCAATACAAAGCACAAATAAGATTCGTCTCCCCAAACGTAGGTACGTGTGTTTTGTTTCGTCATACGCGTCCATTAGAGATCATCCCGGGGGTGGCGAGGGGCGCCGACGTCCGTTCCAATTGTAACGCAATTTGTCAGCCCAACCCCTATACACCCCGGGGCTTGTAATATGAGTCGAGAGCTTGTTTGTTTGTTGTTGCTTTCTATTGTTTGGGTGCATAAAGGAGCAATAGTAATTAGGTAGTGCGTACATTTCGTTCGTATAAAAACTTTATGTTTAGTTGCATACTCACTATCGTAAGAGATATGCTCTATTTGGCTGTATCAAATACTAATAGATCCCTTGTTTTTAATCCCAATGTGATCCTTTGTTTGCAATTCAATTTCGTTTTGATTTTTCGAAGTTATTCATATAGGTACCAAGTAATTTGAGCGTAACTGGAGTTCTGGGAGTAACTAACATCATTATCCTCAAACTAACATCTCTTTGGGCAGATCTGTTCCTAATAAAACAGGTTTGAATTTTATGCACTCATTAAAGAAAGAGAAAACTGCCACATAAAAATCTATGACATTCTCAACAACTGACGCGTACGAGCACCTTATCATTCAGAGTGCATGTAGCACATTCAATGAATACTTACCCTCCAACTATTAATCAATTACGTCAAACTAATCGCCAGTACGCACGATGCGTGTCCGACAATTTGCCACTCACCAGGAGAACAGAAGATAGATAAAGCACGGACGCATTAGCACTAATGCGACCCATCACGCCACGGGATGAGTGGGCCGCGCGGATTGTGTGAAAATGACACGTGCACCATTGAATTATGCGTCTCTGGTTTTTGTTCTGATGATTCATGGATTGTGGAGAAATTCATTTGAAAATGAATGGTCTGTTTTTATTATTTGGGGGATGCATATTGGTTGCAAATATCACACACGTTTCGTATGAAATGAAATGAACATCGAAAGCAGAACACACATTGTGTTGTGATGTACACAAGGTACAATAGATGATAATTAATTATATTCGAAGTCGAACGTGTATGTTTAAGGTGGTAGAGCCACATCTCTCTTATAGCCACTTTCTTTAACCGCCGCGAAGCCCCAAACAAATGGTTACCGGAGATACTGTATGTGAGGTGTCTCAGTGCGTAGTTTCCCTTATTAGAAGCAGTTGCGACCTCACTTTCTATATTTTTTAAAAGTTGGACGTGTTTTGCTTTGCAGAGATCACTTGGCATAAAGATCGTCATCAACCAATCATAAAGACGAAGATCCTTTTGACAACCAAAGGAAAGAAAAACCATTAACTTGAAAGGTCTCAATAATATCTCAAGTTATTATTGACTTGACAAGCACCAAGCATACAGCGGACCTTAGGAGTCGCTGCACGTAGTCTTCAACACGTTTTTCTTTCATTTTTTTGCGCAGATCAACACCTGATTAGCGGCCGCCGACTCCGAGGTACCAGGGGCGAAGCGCACTGTGGAGGCGCGATGGTTATCTCGCTCATAAATAAGGAGGCGCGGTGACAAGTGCGCCCATTAGGGATCGGCCGGCGAAAAAAGGACGCGCGACTTCGGGTGTACGGTGTGCAAGTGCAAGTTCAAAATATGAAAAAATTTAAAGATTATTTTCAATGATCTCTAGAGAGTTTCCTTTGTATTATCGTCAGGGTAACCAGAATGCAATTGCACCACATTGTTTCCTGTATTTGCATATTAGTTACCTATTGTATTGGTACTTACAAATTAACTAATTAGATATTTGTAAACAACTAAACAGGCCTTTCTTCGGCAATGTTACTTCGGAGTTCGTTAGCCTTGCTCAAACTCGAGATCGCCTGGACCAATTTAGTTCATTCATTTTGATTTCGAAATATTTATGTACGTTCAAGGAAGGAATTCTGAAAAGAATCCGCGAAACATAGCAATAACTTCTATATTTAAAGAACGAATTGACCTAGCAAATAACTAAAAATGTTTCTGCAGACCATACCCACGCCATAGAAGGAGTCCCGACCAAAGGAAATGTAAATTAAGCTGAAATTGTCATCGAATACGGTGTGCGCACCGCACCGTGTGTGAACTTGTACCGTCGACTGTTATAGATTAGGACAGACCTGCGAAGGTACACCAAATATTTGGAATATGTTTAGACATGGAGTTGGGTCAACAGTTGGGTGAACAGTCTTGGGTGTTCTCATTAACTGCATGAGAAAATTTCGATACCTATACCCGTGTTCTTCTATAAATGAACAAGAAACAGTTAGATGACGGCAGAGGCAGGGAATTTTCATATAGGTTTCAAAATGTTCACATCAAAGTTAAAGTACCGTTCACAATACAGTTGAGAGGTACATAAAAGCGTCAGGAGTTTAATGAAACGTGTAAGAATTTGTATTGATGATTCAACAGTAAGAAACTGACTCTCTCTTTCCTACCTTAATACATTTCGTGAATCACTTTAATTTCTTTCTTTAGTTTACTAATTTTAAGAATGGTTTTATTGTCAAAATGCCTATTTATTTTTACACCAATATAAAGGTAACAAAGTTTTTTAAATGGTCTTAAATTATGATTGACGAAGCCAAATTTCGTAAAAGCCATGGTCCATGGTCATACGCATTTACGAACACTAGAGAACGTATTCTCGAAACTTGAACCTTCCTTGAACTTATTTCGATACTATTTTATTCAAGAATTGTCTCAAGAACGGCATCCACCTGGCCACCCGACCCAAAGGTGTCCCCAAAGCCCTTAATTACATCTGTCCACTTATGGTTTCCTTTTATGGGCTCGGGGTCCACGAACAACACGCTCGATGTTCGTTCAATTACATAGATAGCCTCTCACACTTGCTGCCATTCAATTTATTCGTTCAGTTATTTAATACGAATGTTCCCTTGATTAGATAAATGGGTAACAGAATTAGAATTAATGTTCTAAATGTATTTAAAGGCCATAAATACCTACAGCGAAAGTTAATAAAATAAAATTAAAGATTCTTTTGCGTCATGCAAGTCAATTTAATTCCGTTTCACATCATCCGCAACTTCGAAGATGAAAATGTCATTTGTCGGACGTCCGCGGCGCAATCCTGAACGAATGAAATGCGCCCGTTTAGAGTTAATTCCTGTAAACGCCCGCGTGTCGCAACGCTGCCCGGCAAAGGAAGTCCTAATTAAATACTCGTACATCACCGTCGGCGCGGACTCGAACCCGCTACCTCTATTACTGGAGACGTTACTACGGATTCTCGTTGATAAACGCGCGTTTCTCGAAATGCATGGTTCCAATGTATGTTTTTTGAGAGAAATAAATACGCTTTTTGAACACATATTTCCTAAATATTACATTATAAATAAATAAAAAATCTTGCAGCCTGTGTAGATGGTGCTATGATAGATAAATTCTGTGCTTCGGAGGGCATGTAAGACTTGTTATCGATATGTAGAAGGATCGATATCAAGCCAGATGTTAGTTTTGAATCTTTCATTAGTGTTAATAAATTTGATCTATTATGTGATTAACTCACATGATAGATCAAATCTATCATCTAATTTTAAATACCAAAGAATTAACTACATGTATTAGACACATACATGAACGAAGACATTAACTTTAACTATTTAACTTTCGATTTAGATTCTCTAAAAATTACCTACCTACTGCCTTTTGTGTTACTTAGGTAGGTAGGTATTGTGGGTCGTCTTATATTTTATGTAAAATACGAAAACAGAAAGAATATTTTATTTAACCGCAAACTCACTCGTTTCTCGACCGAACCATCACTGATTTTCGAGATCCCATAGTAGTCGGCTCCGTGTCCCTATTTCGCAGTTTGTCATCCCGAATGGTTAATAAATTCCCTGTCATCGCATCTCAGCTCCGCGCGACTATTCTTGGATCCGAAAACTTTTTTTAAACTCCCGCTTCACTTTATTTTTTTCCATAAAAGTTCCCGAATAAATCTCTGTCTATTGAAACGAATGGCGAAGAAATTGAATAATATATTATTATGGTTATTTTTACGGCTTTATTTTTGGTTCGAAATGAGCGCGGCGTTTAATATGACGTCCACTTGAAAGGATTTAATGTGAAAGGTAAACTGTATCAACTGTATGCCAGTAGCAGCTTTTTATAAGCAATGATTTTATTTATGAGTGAGCATATCTGTTGGAAAATATGTTGCAGGGTTTCTTACCTAACAGGGCGAGAATAGGAGCATATTTCTTTAACAAGTTCAACACATTGCTACAATGCGGAATTGTTAAGATACTCGTACCTATGTATTAGTGGCCAACCTATGTAAAGTGTGCATGCCACCCACACCACTAACGGTAACCCATCTAAAAAACCTGTCTATTTACCTTTATAACTTGCACCTATTATTGCGATCGAAATAATACGAATAAGTATGCGTAGGTACATAAGTACACATACCTATTGGCCGCACCCAAAAATGCTAAGCATTTCGATCGCAATAGTATCTAACAGCTCGGTACATTCATAAGGCACTTAAGTACCTCCCGTTAATCCCCCAACTGCATACATGACAGATATTCCTCGTTTTTCCCTCCAAAATCATAAAACACGTCAGCGCTAAGCCGCAGCTATGCTCTGCGCGATTTATCTCTCGGATGAGTGGAGCCGCAAAACGCACAGGAGTGGATTAACAAGGATTACCGCTTTCACGAAGCTCACTAGAGCAATCCATAACGATACTTTAAACACTAATAGATGGAGTCATGATGATGAACGCAGCGTTCAGACATATGTCGGATGTTCCATGAATTAGCTATAGGACAGGGATTGTTTGCCTGTGGAACTTTTAGGACCTTTTAGAAACATAATCTGGTTGAGTGTTTTCAATACCTATACCTAAAGTTTAAGGCATCCATGAAGGCTAGAGAGCCTTGGTTCAGGTGGATCATGTTTGATGATGTTCTGCGAAACAAAAAGGAGCTGAAGCGTCTGTGTATGTAATATGTACCTACCTTCTTAATAGCTTACCAGCACACAGTAGCAAACCTCCCCAACCACAAGACAAAGGACGTGAAGAACAGTACGATATTTCACGGCAGGTTACAATTTAAGGGTAGAATGGTAGCTCCCCGAAAAAATTAAGAAAAACACCTAGAGATGGAGTAAACTTGCCTTGACATACCATGAAATAGTTACTTTATGCACCATAATTAATTAATAGTTTATGTTATTGTTCGAGTACCTACCTATACCTACTTCAAAATTTAATCCAGAAGCATCCGAATATTGTCTAAACACAATTTAGAAATGCTAAATAGTTGGAAATTATCTTAATAAGATCCGGAAGAGGGCGCTACGGTGGCGCCGCTCAGAGCGTAGCGAGGAACTTCAACATCTGCAGTGAATTAGACTCTTTACTACGAAAAGCGCCGTGACGACAAAAATAAGTTGCTGGCTCGGTTCACATTCAATTATTGTTGGATTTTAAATTTGAAACAGTTAATTCTTAATTAAAAGTCACTTAGGTATACATGTGAGTTTTTGTACTCGAAAGGTGCTTCTTTTCATGAGCATGTTTACTCATATTATACGTTTATTAACCCAAGTTCAGCTACTAAATGAGAGTATAAGCAACTATATACGTACCTACGTATGTGTTCGTGGATTGCATGGAGTCATATTTGTTTAGTAGTGAGCGCTGAATGGAATTCAGGCAGGTATGGGTATCGGTCTCTAAATAAACGTATGCAGATATTTCTTCAGAGTCCGAGGTAAAAGGTTCCCGATTTAGGTACCTATCCTTGTGAAAATAAGAATCGCTCATTGTACATAGATCCATATAATAATCCTTGAACCATGTCCATGTAGATACCTACCTAAGCCTTATGTCTAAACTTAGTTCGTAGCATCACTATTTACTTATTGAAATAAAAAACGAAATATTTTAAATCGTCTATCGACACAATCAAAGCGATAACAGAACGGGTCCTAAATACCTACCAAATCCAATCACCTCAAGTAAATAAATCTCGCGTTATCTCCAATACAAATAGAGTGTTCTTCGGTAGCCGCGCTATCAGCGGACACGCGCAGTTAGAGGCTGGCTCGTAAAGCTCGGTCCACCCGAGCCTTATCTCCGACCTCCTGTTTATGCCTGTTCGCCTGGTAACCGGCTACGGTTAGTGTTAGTTTTATTTATTGGAATTAGGGAAAAGATATGTGTTTGACTAGCTAGTTTAGTTAGTTAGTTGTGTTATCCAGCAGAGATAAGAGTTGGTTTTCTGAATTTGTAGAGATGTAAAAAAGTAAATTGATAAGAAATCCAAAAAGAAAACTTTGTTTTAAGTGAATTATAGCTTGCTTTCGTATCTTCGTAGCCTAGGTAAGTAAGCCTGATACCTAATCAGACGCGGATTCAAAACTCAAACACAGATCTTTGAATAGAGCTGTCCTAGCTGACAATACGCACTACGCACTGACATGCGACCAATGTACCCAATGACATTGTCGTACGACAAACTTTACGTGAGCGACCGATTTTATCGTCGAATGAATTGCCAATTAGAACAAGGGGTTATCTTGTAGGTTTCTATAATTATGAGTTAAATTCTGAGTACTTGCTATAAAATAGGCAAAATTTACAAAAGTCGTGTAAGTAGTCATTCTCTAAAGTTCTTTCTCGTTTTATTATCAGATACCATTGCAATTCAGCGCCTTCACAACAAAGTGTCATTAAAGACAAACGCTTTTTAATAGTCTAAACGAGTCCCCGAGCTGATATCCTCATTTAAAATCTCTGAATGCGATATACTGCTCTCGGCATAACAAAAAGCCCGCAAGAACAAAGCCAGCTTCCTTTATCGGCCATCTTTATAATAATTACAACCGACTGCGACGTCTCAATCCACATCGCGCGATCGCGATCCCGAATCCAATTACCGGCCACCGAAATACCTTTGCACTGGAACAAAAATAATTGTCGATGGAAAAAAAGGTAGTGTCGCACAACCCTATCGTCGACTGGGAACGGTCAAGCGAAATTTAACTCAAAGTACAAGAGTGTGGGTTCAAATTCAATTGTTTTTCGTAATGGTACTTGCGCTGCGTGCACTTCGCATCGCTCTCCCTAGTGGGAGGAGCCAAGCCCCCACCGGGAGTACGGTTAAGGGTGGGACACCCGTCAGTCGCGCACCGGCGGTGGGGGATGACAGATGTCCGTCCGCGCACATCTTTCATACGACACGATAGCGAATTCAATACACCATAAATATAATCGGGCGAGTTCTCCGAGTACGTCGATATCGACACGAGAATTAGATTCGTTTTAATCGTCATTTCCGTTCGTTTAGTTATTCGAATCGTGTGACGTTGGATCCAAACAGTTTGCGGTGTTAATTATGAGCGCCCGTTGTGTTCGGGTGAGACGATCGTAAATTAGACGGCGCGGCCTGTATGTAGCGTAGATTTTAATAGTTCCGTTGAATGCGCTCGAAATGTTTGACGATAAAGATGATTTGCTCGCCGCCGCCGCCACTAATTCTGGAGCTTGTGATGTGTTGTGCGCCTCTATAATACATTCAAACGTTATTGTTTTATTTGAGCTTTAATGCTTGCATTTGAATTTAAGACGTTTGAGGAATTGTAAATTGTAAAGTTCGATGTACTCGGTACGAGTATTATTTCGATAAAATAATGCGCGACTCTACATTTTTATTAACGAGACGGAATGTAGATTTATATGATTGTATAGGCAGGGTATTTGGTATGCAACCCATTAGTGACCCACTGTAGGGTCGGGAATGCGATGGATGTAGACTTTAGTCCCACGCTGGGCTTCTTATTCTTTGACTCTACCTATCTACACAATTGCCATTGACTGTACATTTAATAGCATACTTAAATAAGAATAAGTACTAATACTAGTTTTTTAAGTATAGGTTGGTAAAAGATAAATGATTCCCATTTAAAACGTGGCTTGTAAATTGTTCTTATTACGTTACTAATGCATTCTAAAAGCTGTATCGAATTACACTCCTATATGTAGGTACCCGAGGCACAACACGTAGGTACCCACCTCCCTATGTCTTGCTAATCGTACGCAAAGCGAATATTAAGAAGGACAATTACATTCGATTTATATGAACACATACCCAATCTGTGTAACGTAATGACGTCGAAACATTTGAATTGCTTGAGTAAATATACTTTACATGTCAATTTGCTACCTACACGGTAGAGCTACTGGCCTTCTTAATTGGATAGTATGGAAACATTAGGTATTCGCGTCGTATATTCGGTACCACTTGATTTGTTTGATAGGTTGATTTGTAGATAGGATATTCAAATTGCTCATGCATTTAATTCATTATTAATTCAACTAAAGAGTAATTAGTAGGTAACGTATTCGTAAGGTGGGTAATGCTGACAGATCGTACCTACTCGTAATTATACCTATCTTGATTAGGCAACGGAGCGGTGATAGCTCAGTGGCTAATAATCCGGCTTCTGACTCGAGGAGTCCTGGTAGGAATCCTAGTAGTAGTGTGCGCATTTTAAAAATATTACCTACCTACTGTAACGATGAAGGAAAACATGGCGAGGAAGCCTAAATGCCGGAGCATTAGGCCTTACTATTTTAGCATTAATAAGTTTAATTAAAGAGAGGTAAGGCATCGTACTTTTGGTAGGTACGATAGGTATCTAATTTCATCATTATGAAATGAGTAATTTTTCGTAACCAAGTATGATACCTAATGTTGAATCTATCGCAAAGAAAGAAAAACTGTCACAGTATTGTTTAGGTATATATCTATAGTTAGGTAAACATACCTATGTAGGTATTTATAGGAAAACAAAGCAACCTAAAAATGGTTACTCAGCCAAACAGCAATAATTTAGCATGAAGGCTTTCACAGAGGGGGTAGGCTTCCTCCAGTGGGAGCTCGGGGCGGACTTCCGGCGGAAGTGGGCTGGGCGGGACCGACGCCATCTTGCGCACAGCGCGCGTGCGCCGTAACCCGACCCGGCTCCATAGCTGCGGGGTAAACTTGAGTGAATTACATGAATTTTATATTTTTAGGGGATTTTGCAGGTATGTAGGTATGGCTAATGGCGGATTCAAATTTGAATGTAAAAGAGCTAAAAAGGTTGCAAAAATTACCGCTGGTTGAACATTTTGGTGGTAGAATTTGCACATCAAACATTGGAGATCAACCTGTTAGGTCTCACAGAAGTTTAGAATATGGGTTTGCCCCAAAAAGAAGAATTTATAATTTTGTTTTAAACTTATCTAATTCGAGGAACAAATGAATGAAAACCTTGAACGAAAAGCAAGCAATTAGTTACCAAAGTAGGTACGAATCTTCTTGCTTGTTGTAAAAATGTGCTCAATTTCAACTTAATATTCATAAAATGTAACGAATAAAACTGAGTAGGTAGATAAGTAAGAAACTCAACTGTTTTCTGGTGCTTGCCACTGAGCACTCACACTTTTTATTTTATGTAAATTTGGTCTTTGTTATGATAACGAGATAACGTCGATGAGGGAAACCCCATGTCCAGCAGTAAACTGTGAAGGGCTAAATGGAAGGATCGAAAAAAGATAACTACATAGGTATATGATACTTTTAAAGCACAGTGTGCGATAAGATTGTATATTTTTGTATCGTCATTTTGCTCGTTTATATCACTAATTGTAGTATAAAATAGTAGGTACCTATACGATAGGTAGGTACTCGTTTCTGAAGTTAATTAATTTTAGCATGGCGTTTTCGCCATTTAATAAAAAGCTTATTAAGCCGCACCTATCGTAATGAGCTAAAACTACACACACATCCCATTCCGAAAATTTCCTAGTGAATCCTACACCATTTTAATCCCTACCCATCCTACTAGGGAAACGTCAACGCGAAACGCAAATGAGATTGATCCCGAGCGTCCCGTATTCCGGTGACGGTGGCAGGTAGGGGTACCAGGGGCGCATGATCCGCGGGGGACAGCGTGCGTAAATCAAGCCCCGGCGGGCCATCCATCACGCGGCGGCCCGCCATCAATCCCGACCGAAATAGGACCGCGTGCCGGCACTGGAAGCGGACGAACGCCACTTGGATATTCTCACCTATTAGGTAGGTACCTATAGGATTCACGCATCACTGCCCAAATGTTTAGGGGACTCGATTGGAGACTTTGTCTATGAAAGATTTTTGTACTTTCGTATTGAATTGAAATTGTATTGAAGCTAGTATGATAGATGTTCAATCACTTAAGTACGGAATCAACTAAATTTATAGGTAGGTATTTAAGTCTGGCTCTAACTCCGAAAAAACGAGTTTAACAAGGAACTTTCTAGGATTTTTGTTAAATTTCCTACATTTTTTCCTTAAACACTCCGAAAACAGTCATCGTTCACTTACCTACTGGGGAATCACATTCTATGATGTCATTAATGAATATCTAGCTACTAACTAATTAAAGAGGTTTAAGTTTATACTTCTTCCTACAATAAACAAAAGGTTAATAAAACGCACCATATATAACGTCTATTTGGAAACACGATGTGTTTCCAAATAGACAAAACATACCAAACAATCTCTAGTTAATTCTATTAAACATTTATAAAGAAGCTTGCTTGAGGTCAGCAAAAAAAATCTTTAATTAATATGAAAAGGTTTGTCCAACGATCAAGAAATCTATGGCGAACCTACATCGCTAGGTATTTTTTCTCGGAATGCTACGAGATTTTCTCCGAGCTCTACAAGTCAGCTCTACCAATTATTTTCTCTAGATAGAGACGTAAAGTTAAACATTTTATTGAGTAAACAAACTGACTGTAATTATTAGCTAACGGAGTCGATAACCGTTTGATATTTATTTTTATTTCGTTGTAGGGAATCTCTATATGTTTTTGTTTCAATGACTGTAGGTAAGTACTGAAAAGTTTTATATATTTGAAAGATGTAACGATAATTTTACAGTAGGTACAGAATTTAGGTTCTTATTCTTCTAACATCATACTAATCTCTTATTAATCTTAGCTATGTAAGACATAATTATTGTATGCCCGCATAGGGTAGACTGTTCTAAACTTATTATAATTTTTGTAACATC
>DWIY01000419.1:0-13555 GCA_018248615.1 Erynnis brizo brizo
TTAGAAGTACATAGAAATTAGAATAGATATTTTTAGTAATTTATAGTCGAATATCGACTACTGGGCGACCACTAGTAGTTAATTAAAGCCCCATTTTATTAAATATTTAACCGATTAACAAAAGTTTCAGTTGGTTTTTACAAATAATTAGGCAATGAACATTTATGAAGAGAATTCATTTGAGCTGAAAAATCGCGACATGGCGTCGCAGGGTCGGGCGATTTTGCACGAATAGCATTTCACAGTACTAAAGGATTATTGGAAATTTGTCAGAGCCGCGAGTTCCATTGTTTTCGTTTAATCATCAAAATAGTTACCGCGCCGAAATGCAAATAAAAACACAGATTTCGTGTTTCAGTTTTCGTTTCGCCAAATATTATTGATTAAATTACGAACAGTTTTTCAAAAAACGTTTTTCTCTTTGTATACAATAGCCTGAAATACAAAAGCTGAAACAATGGAATATCTAGTCATAAGATATAGACGAAACTCTATATATCCTATCTATCTTTATAAGTATCTTTTTCTTATAATATTGTGACATAATACGTGCATTAATAAGCAGTTGTAAAATATGTTATGCCTTAACAATAGGTGCATACTTATACGTACAAATACACAAGTTCAAACTACGGAAAACCAAACATATTATTAATCTTATGACTTAGACCGATCATTTAATAATCGTAATATTAAAACAAAGGAAGGAAAATGAAACTAAAAGAAAGAAGAAATACTTATATTTTATATACAGTAGTTAATTTAACTTTAATTTAGCACCGGAACATACTTGTAACTCTTGACGTAAAGACTACCCTAATTGACATTCTGCATAAAGATCCTCTTCAATGGCCGGCTAGAGTGGCTGTTAATATCGTTTTCAACAATGATATTCATGGGGGATAATACGATATGTGAGGCCCAGTACAGATCTAATTTGGCCTTGCAGAGCAATCTAAATTGTGCCTATTATGTTCCGAGATGTTATATGGACACTGAGGATTACGTTGGATAATACTCGAACCCGTAAGTATCGTACTAGAAGTGCCCGCGAATCTGTACGTTTGGAAGTCCGATTGACAAATATGCTAGTTCATGGAATATTCTGGACAAAAAGAATAGTGTTAGTGTGGCTGCAGCCCTTTTATTATCCACCTAGGTCTCTCACCACAACAGAGATACCTGCAGCATACTCAATCATGCTGCTCCAATACCCATTGGTGGAAACGTGCTAGTGGCCACCCATGTTTGGTTTTCCCCTTCGATGAGCAAAGGTTTTCCCCTTCATTGGTTTCTAAGTTTATCGCGTTTACACAGATAGTTAGGAACGGACGGACAGAAAAATAAATTTATAAATCACAGATTTCGCTATAATACCCTACCAATATTTTTGTGAATATCTTTTCACTATGTACCAACAGAATACATTCCATTACAATTTTATGTAGGTAAGAGAAGAGAATAGATAGAGATTATCGGAGAAGAATATGTTGCTGGGATCATTGTTATATCTTAGTTTCATGAGGCAGCAAACGAGCGTATTGTGTTGGGTCCATCGATTCACCGGGACGCAATATCGTCGCAAAACGAATAAGAAAGTTGATTGTGCTTTTGAACTCAACATGTACTGTACTAAGCCTGGACTTTCCTTATAGAAAAATAAATAATTTGTGTATAGGTAGGTGCCCTGTAATTAGGTATTTCTGTAAAAGAATATCCACTTTTCTTTTGCTGCTAAGAATGCTGCTATATCGTAATGATTATCCTTAACAAAGGACCTTATATACAGTTAGGGGCTAAGAAGAACCTGCCGCTAATACCAAGAAAGAAAATTGGTAGTAGGCTTGTATCCATTGGAAACCTGAACCGGCTGTACACTGATGAAGACTATCACTGTAACGTCACTTTATTATAAGTAGTCCTCACAGATATAATTACTTTTCATGGCCAATAATAGCCGTATGAAGAGCAAAACACGTAGGTATGGTTTCACACCCCACAATTTTCGAGGCGTCAAAAATAAAATAATACAAAGGCATGCCAATAGGTGATAATTTACTTAGCCTCCGTCGCATACTGAATAAATTTAGGTAATACAAGCCTATTGAAATTGTCGGTACGAGTGCTGCGCCGCGGCATGCAAATGAAGACATGATGCCGCCGGGATGTTTATGTTCTGCAGAGCCCATATTATGTTCACTACAAGCGTGTTGTCAATAAGTGTTTCAGGACAGCTCGAGCATTTGCTACTTTGACATTTCAGTTGGTCTTTTTAAATGTCTAAGATGTTTTTAATTTTAAAATGCAAGAAAATATCGTATTTATTTAACTTATTACCTTAAAAGTCCCACAACCGCACAACAGTACATAATTAAATACGTAGGTGGAATTCCAGCGCATTAGCTCTGAAATCTTAAAAACAAACCCACCAGTAGGTAAGTACCTACAGTACCTAAATATCTAGGGTATAAATTTCTGCAAACAAACAACGCTCATCCCAGTAAAGTGGCAATGTCTCAAATCAAACATTGTCTAGACGCGGCATATCGATGGCCTAGTATAGCTAGAGTTAACTAGACTGATGCGATCACTTTGAAATCGCTGAATTGCGCTTTGTAACCGATGCAAAAGCTTGACTGTTAAACCTCTTGAACACGTTTGCGTAACGAACAGTTGATAGCTATCTACATAAATTTGCGGTTATTTGTGGCATCATAATGGCGTAATTTGCGCGAACAACGCCTAAGTGGTTTCCACGTTTGATGCGGTGCTTAAGCGATCGAGGGTGTAAGCGAGATGCTTTACATTTCCCTAACAAATTTTGTAGATACTTTACAGTATTTTATAATGTGGATTATATCGTCTTGTTTATCTTGAGTTTCACTACACGTTTACATTAATAACTTCTTATCGCAAATGGTTCCGACCAGGATAGATTCTTACGACGAATGAGTAAGTATTGATTTACAAATCTTGTCCTACATAATTATTTTTATTTCCATTTTAAATTCAACAAAACACAATAATTAAGCTCATCAGTCAGAACGTCTAATCAAAAACACATTTACAATAAGACAGCATAAAAGTACAGCATCTCTGCAATTAGTTAGAATTAGTAAACGAAATCTTTCTCTTGATGTTTCGACTAATCATGTAAATAAACAATACACACCGGTTGACAAACTGAATATTGAGAATAGAATAATATCTGACCTTAAATAATACATCGTTTAGCAATTTGACGACATAAAGGTACAGCATGTCTGCAATTGTTTATACAGTGGCTTTGTAATGCTGTTTCGACTAAACACACAAGTCGCTCTCCTGCAGTAAACACGTTCGGCAAACTCGGATCCGGCTAATCGGATCGACCTGTGACTCCTGCGAGTTACCGCGAGCGTTCTAACAACATTTACTTTATTATCTGTAGTCAAAGACCTATCTATAGGTATGTAACTTTGGTCTTCTAAACTCAATATCAATTTCAAAGCTAAGGAATAATCTAGGATGTAAGTACCACGATAAAATCTTGGTCAATACATTGTCTGTCAACTGGCTCGTATCTCACGTAGTAGATACCTATACAGTTTGTCACGTATAGGTATAGTTTATCATAAAATATTTTATCTAAATCAAACCACAAAAACATTACGAGTTAAAAGCATCAAATCGTATAATTTAATGCATCAGGTAACAATATAAATAAATAAAATATGTAAGGGTACAACGCTTCACACTCATTGAGATTATTTGTATCATGGGTGCCACGAACACATACAAAACAACAACTCAAACACCCAGACCAAACGAAAATTTAAGCTCATTCATCAAATTTCTGCTTCGCTGAGAATCAAACCCAGGACCCTCCGCGCAGCCCACCGGCTTTTTAACCACTGCGCCACACATTTCGTTTGCTACTAAATTAGTTTAAAAGTCCACTTGAGTAATCTCTGTCACCTGCTGGTTTAATTGAAATGCGTTTCAATCCTTGTGATACGTTAAAAGCGCGGCCGTGATCCAACCCGGGCCCACGGTTAATCTCACATAAACAATTCTGGGACGCCGATTTAAAACAGCTTAATTCATTAAATCGAAAGCGACCTGTCAATGCCATTCGCTGATTTATTTTGAAGATAAGTTACTTATTGCAAATATATTTCTCGCGTAGAATTTCAGTATCAGCAACTTTACCTTCTAAACAGATCTAAGTATAGGATAATTGTTCGCCTACGGGGAAGCAACTACAGAGTACAGACTTTAGGTAAACTACTCTCTGGCAAGCTGCTTCTTTTAATTTAAAAGAAATGAAGGAGCATGCTGGCCACTTGTTAAAGGAAGCACATCTAATCTTTAACAAGAAGACAATATCGACTACGTCCCAGCCAAAACATTTCGTTATTGCATGGTCGATAGTGATGCAGACGAATATCTAGAATTGTTTTATTTTACTTGCTATTATAGAAACTTTTACACCGAATCGCGCGTTCAATTCATCGATGCCATTGATTTTCCTTGATGCCTGAGCTATTGGTTCGCCAAATAAAATAAAGTTTAATCTTATTGGAAAACTTTCAACACTCTAAAATTGTCCTACGCGCACCCTGTGTAGCGATTTGAAGAGAGCTTAGCTGGTGTTGTTTTCCCAAAGGATATAAAGTTCCTCGAAGCAAGTTGAACCGAACTCGATCAACTTTAACGACCTGCAAAGTTTAGACATTAAGCTTTCTGCATTTGCTAATATTTTGATTATCTTCCAGTTAACCTCTACCTATGAATATTTTACACGCAGTTGCAAGTTCTTAACAATGTGTTTACGCAAATAAGTTCTTAGTTAACCTCTTCTTTTAAGAAGTACACGTAAAACGAACAGATAACGAGTGAGGTAAGCAGTAAGCTCCACGTAACATTTATTCAAAGTAATATTTATGCAAAAAATGCATATTAGTTACAATAATATTATATTTAAAGAAACTCATTTTCAAAAAAAATATTATGATAGATATACTCTATACAAAAAAAATGCACAGGTTGTATATTATTGACCGATGACTTTAAAAATAGTTATACTTTTTATGACTTAATTTTAATTTAAATATCACCAGTTACTGCCAGTTCACTTGATACATAAATAGGCCAAGAGTGAGCGAGAATTGCACACTTAAGGTTCTGTAGCACCAGAAATTAGGCACTTGAGATGTGGTTAAGTCGCCCAAGACCAAGCATACCTACTAATTTCGAAACTTCTATTCAAGTTTTCAAGTTTAATTGCAGAATTTCACGTATTGTCAATTAAAAATAGCAGCCCGGGTATGGCAGGATATTTTGAAATTGAACTGCAGGCCATAAGTGTTGAGTTTTTAAGGTACCTACGTCACAAAAGTATCATGTTCTTCAGGCCTTATACTTCCATGTGGTGGTTTTCAGGTATGTTTTCCGTAAACTTTATTTCAGGTGATTACAGTATACGTTATATATAACTATACGTTGGGTGGGTTGTTACGCTGTTCTAAGACAGTTTTTCTACGATACATAAATGAGTATAATTATGTTGCAGTGACCTCTACCTCTACCTGTAGTAGTATACATGCCTGATCATCAATTACTTTAAAAGAGGCCATTAGATAGAATTAGTTTGAGATTGATATGAATAGTTCAGGAAGAATTAAAAGTGCTAAGTGCGCAGCTCCCTCAGAACAATAAAATACGCACTCATAAACATTATGCGTTATTATAGCCCAAGAGTTTTCAGGAATTTTTCAAAAAGTGTTTTGAATGAAATTTGAGGCACAAACACTTTTTCGATTTTTTTAAATAATTTTGGAGACCTGGTGAGGTTATAAATCTGACTCAGTGTTTTTCGGCTTCATTGTTTTTAATTTCTCAAATATTTAATATTGTTAAAAATACTCAAAATGCCTCAAACACTTCTTTTTCCTCTTTTTCTATCATGTTGAATAGATTATTCCTAATATCCGCCTCAAACACTTCTCGAAAATTGTCTACCAGATCTTGGACTATTATAATCTCCACTCTGACGACGTGTGAAATATAAGACCGAAATAAACATAAAATCTTGTTGAAGCGCGTTTTTATTACTCGGCAAATAAGTCATTGTCGGAAAGTCGGCTTACTCGCCATGATCGCGTCGTAAACGTAAGCGGACTTGCAGGGAACATTTATTGAAATTGTTCTGGCGTTTTCTTGCGACTCAACTTGCATTAAATTCGATTTTATTTAAACAAATGATGATATTTTTAAGTAACCTGAGTATTTTTCAAATCACAGACTGTCTGTGCACTAAATTGCATTTATTCCATATAAGGCTCCTAGGCTGACATGACGATGAATTATATTATTATAATAATATTATGTACATAATTAAATGTACCCAATGCCGTTGTCGTACGAGCAACTTTTGCGTGCCTAATTGCCATAATTAGGACACGGGGTAATGGTTATGCATGATGGAATAACAAATAAACATGTAGTAATTAATCACAATCTGTTCAAAAAAGACTCTTATAAACTCTACTTCCAAACTAACTTTGAAATTCAATTACAGTGTTATTAGTTACCTTGTACGTTATCCATCCCACATGTCCACAACAAGTAGGTATGTATATCGACTTACTAGATTTATTTTACCCAGATTCCCTACTACCTACTACTAACACAACTTCTCTGCTGGTTGAAGCTTTCATAAAATTAATATCTCCCCGCAAAGGTAAACGGAACTTCAAAACACGAGAGAACTTTCTGGAGACATGAAACTAGACAAATTTAATATTCTCGTGGCATGTACCTACTTACCTATCTGCCTCAAAGCAGGACTCTTGGAAAACTGAATTTGATAGAATAATCTTTAAAATGATCGCGGTCAGAGCACGTAGTTCGTAGTTACTTTTTGATATGAGCGAGGAATACGTTTAGGTGATTTTGTTTTTTTGTGATGAAGGGCACAAGACTTTTTAATTAAATTGACCTTAGTCTTTATCTACAAAATTTACTAGCTTAATAAGTTGTGATAAGTTCCAATTTGACAGAGAATTTTAAGAGGGTTAACAAAACGGTTTAAACAATATTGAATGTATTGACAGCATTAAAACATCGTAAGATGTAGAAGTGTAGGGAAGGCAGGCCATTGAGTAATACTATAAATGAGTGGACTGACATTTCCGGTAGGTACTATACAGTACTAAAAAGTTTAACTTAGCTGTATTAATAAGAAATTATCATTACTAGAATAGTAAGATTAACTAAAAGCCTACGGGTATATATTTTCTATTTATACGGTAATTATCTGCACTTTGACTTAGGTACAACATTCTAAAAGGAGTATGTTTTGGAACAACCTGGAAATAACTGCCGTTCGGGGACCCTATATCCACTTTTTGCCCCAAACAGCTCGACCCCGTATGTTTACGTGTAACGGTTTAAAATTAAGTGAGTACACGAAGCTAAATTGTAGATTACAAACACCACTTTATTCACATTTCCCTTCTTATAATAATGCATGTATGTGTGACACATTTTTATTTGTTTTTACGTGCAAAAATCCATCATGGTACCGACTGTCGGGCTGAGCCAAAAGGGGTGATGCTGGACCGGCTAAAGCTCCACAATGTGTCATTCCAGGATATTGTTGAATTGCCTTAAACATTTATCTATATGCCTATAAACAAAAATAAATCAACGACGGTTAGGAAATTTCCGTTGTGTTTTGAAGCATTAAGCCTATATTATGTTTTGTACGTGAGCTCATTCTAATAGATACTCATATCCTTCGGTCATTAAGATGATTACTACCGGCAAATGGCAATTGCCTTTAAGTAAGGCACTGCTAACATTAAGTAAGGAATACGCTCGACTTTCTCAAAATATTCTAGCATTGCGTTCCAAAGACTATAGATTTAAAATAATTACTGTAGTGGTTACCTGATCCTATATATTAGGATCAGGTAAATATGATAAATATGTACTATATTTATATATTGGATTGATAGAAGTTAATAAATAAAAGAAATAAAAAAGAAAGTTATCAGGCGGTCTTTAACCTATCAATGACCTTTTAGCAGGGTTTAGTACTTTTAGCATTTAAATATTGTAAAATTGTGCTACCGATTAGATACCTAACTTGTCATTTTGCATGATAAAATACGCAATTTAAACCACTCCCAGTCTCAGCGCAAAATAATCTCTGTGGGAAACACGATTTAAGAAAACGAGCCTTAAGTGGTTAGTTAACTTATTACCAATGCCTTGGAGCGCTAATTAGAAACTAATAGGTACACAATACACTACATTTTCAACATAATGACTAAATGTATTTTAAAACCGTAATCTAAGTCCAACTTACAGTCAAAAGCCTTTGTGTGTTTCAGTTATTTTGTGAGTTGAAGAATAGTAAATTAATTATTTAATTATAAAAGATATAGAACTTAAGCGCTCACAGAACACGTTAAACACAAATATTTTTAGGAGTTGAATACTTTTAATCCGTAAAACATAATTCAATCTTTTATTCGAGTCATCCGGTAGCGAGACCAGCCTCACGCACCTGTGACTTCTACGAGTGAGTTATGTACGTTGTGCATTGAAATGTTTCATGAATTTCAGACGTACCTACATCATGAGTTTTGCAAATTGTTTTCAAATGTGAAGTTTGACAACCTGAAGTTGGGTAGGGTAGTGAACTGAGGCTATTACATCGCTCTAATTCTGTGACAATCCATGTGTGTATGTTTATAGTGCAGTTGTTCAATAAAAGGTTGCAGCATGAAGTTATAAATCGGATTACATGGTTATACCATCGGTATAATTACACAGCTTTACTTTATACATACGTAGGGTAGGTACTAAACTCTCGAAGACAAGCTACCGATATAAATCACCTGTTCATGAACATATGTGCACATTGAATATGCTTCAGACGTGTAAGTAGCTTACGTTAAGTAATTTACCTATGAGTACCAGACTGTTTTACTCGTATGTTGCACATGTATTTCGCTTGAGTGAGCTCTCAATAGTTTGTCCTATTACTACTGTTTATGAGCTGGTGAATTTTTACGATAATAATAGGTATGGTATGACTCAATAATAAATATTTGATCACGTACATAATATTATAACCAGTGTATCTCTAACAGATAATATCTAATTCAATAGAAAAATAAGTAATTTATTTTATTTCGCCAAATAAAGTGTTTTTATTGCAAGATTAAAGTATTAAGATTATATATAGTATTGTGTCCCAAGAATTCAGCCTCCCATGCAAGGGGTCCGGGTTCGAATCCTAGTGGCGCGCACCAATGACTTTCTTAAAAATTTACGTGTACTTTATAAAATTAAATATCACCTGTTGCAAAGGTCTTTTTTATAATATTTTTAACGGCATACCTAAATGATATCTACCAACCTGCACTAGGCCAGCGTGGTGGACTTAGGCCTATATCTTTCTCATAGACCCAACCCTATAGTGAGTCACAGCGATATGATCTACAAATTATCATTCACATAAAATAAATAGATTAAGATGTTAAATGTATAGTGTGGCTGAAGCCAGCCAATTAGCGATTCGCGTAAATCTTAATATTGAAGTCATTAAGCTTCTTGGCCGGCAACCGCAAGAAGTTGCCATCTTTGCGGTCAGTGTTGCCACCATAATATGCGCTAAGACGTAGGACATGAAAATTATAAAAATAATGCAATTTAAAATAGGCTTTAAAAAAAAGAATTTTATCTGTGACACTATTGCACACATATAAACTTAAATTCATTGTGTTCATAGTTGGTAGTAGGTAGTACATAAAATGACAAAATGAGATATCTACAATAATCGTAAATGCAATTTAGATTACCTAAGTGACCAAAGAGACTATAACGATTACCTAGTAAAAGAGATCCTTTTGGATATTTGAAACACGTTTTTACCTCGAAAATTGTTCCGCAACTTAAATTCAATTCAATTTGATTGAAAATGAGATTTTATTTTCCTGTGGGTTGTCCACGTGTCGCTGTGTCCGCTTGAAAATTTGGCACGAGCTGGCGCCCCAATTTGTAACATTCGGATCCGGGAAATAAATACCTAACGATCAAATATCTTCTTTCTTGCTTCGTAAATGTACGAGTATTTCTGTGCTGTATCATCTTATTACGTGAATTGAAAATTTTGGGTAAAATTAACAGCGAACGAAGCAATTTGAAATTTGGCAAAATTAAAGTTTATTTGAAGAATAATGCACGAATTTTAATATTTTTAAAAACACGCCACACAAACTACTATAAGTTTGAGTATATTCACATGGACACAACAATCATGACGTGTACAACTACATACGTACCTACATTTTATTATGTGTTAAATTCAAGATAAGCGGATATAGCCCAGTGGCTTAGAATTCCACCTCTTAATCGAGGGGTCCGGGTTCGAATCCCAGTGGCACGCTCCAATTACTTTGTGTTTAAAAGTTTTGTGCGCTTTATAAAATTATTAAATTATGTATCAGTTGCTGTTACGGTGAAGAAAAACATCATGAGGAAACCTGCATGATTGAGAGTTCACAAAAAAAACTTCTCAAAGGCATGTGAAGTCCACCAACCCGAACTAGGCCAACGTGGTGGACTAAGGCCTAAATCTCTCTCATTGTGGGAGGAGACCCGACCCTGCAATGTGTCATTAATGGGTTACAGACAGACAAATTCAAATTTCAATAAATTATAGTTGAATTTCGAGTACTTGGCGATCTCTAATAATTATAATTAGTTCCTACACTATCCTGTCTAAATCCCACAACTTGGAAGTATTAGTCATGTCGAGGCGCCGCCCCTCAACTAATTGCCGCCTACTTGTTTACTCAGCTTACGCGCCTCTATTAAAATACCTGTTCATACTTATATTAACGGTTATGCAACATTCATACCTACTTGTACAGAAATAAATTACCTCTTTCCTACCGACTTTCCAACTAATTGATACCATTTACAACCTCGGTTCCAGTAAATTAATAGTTTTTACTCGCTGCCGCTAAACTCGTGCAGTTGACGTCGATATCGAATAAACTATTTGTACTTAATTAATAAATGTTTGAAAAAGTTGCCGGTAATAGAAATATATTTCAATGTATAAGGTTTTTATAAAACCGCAGATTTTTGTTAGTGACTTTGACACTGGTGACTATGGCTCGCTATCGAAGCCTGGACATTCAAAGTCAAAAACGATTAATGTGCTCGATGGAAGAAATCCTGAATCGGCTGGAAAACAATAATTACCCTCATATCATTACAAAAGTACGCACTGAAACATAAACTTTGCAGCTAGTTTACCCAGTTGCCAGATTTCCAAGTATGAATATACTTACGTAGGTATGTTCAATAATTTATGATGCTTTTTTTAAATTAGTGTAGTGTCCCATATCGTCGGATACAGTGCTTAATTGCTGTCGTCAAATTAATAGCACTGAAATCACATACAAACATAACAAAGTATCAAATATTTTTTGGAAACTAAAGAGGAGCAGAACAAAATTTCACCTACCTTTTATTGCTGCTTCAATGATATCGATGTTCCTTATTGTTAAAGGAACTGGTTCCACCACCAAACTCAACCTCAATGTTCCTCGCAGTTGCCTGTCTTCGGTCAAAAATATCGCATAAGATCGCACTCGTAACGGTAGACACTTCATAGTAAACGAACTTTGCACAAATATCGTGGCATCGCTGAATCGCAAAGACCTCGCCCTATCAAACCTGACATTCACTCCTATGTCATTCAAGTCCCCCTTCAGAACGCGACGAATATTCACCTTGTAAACCCTTGTTTTATTTTCAGTCAATTTCACACTGCTCACCCTGCCCGTAAATATGTACTTCGATAGCAACGTGGATCGCTTTAATACCACCTTGTCTACATTAGTATTGCAACCAGACGTGTGATGACGTCGCTGGCGGGTGACACTCGCGGGTATTCGAGGAGTCAAGTTTGCTGCTTCGAGGACGACACTCAGAACGATCAACATAGCTAACGACCGCATGACGGATGCTTGCAAATCGAATGTTGAATTCCTAGGAGTCCGTGGTTGTTGACAAATAAAAGTGCAAGGTAGGTTGCGTAGGTATTTGCGTAATCTGAGACTAGATCAGGATCGGAACGTGCGCACGGGCGCAGGCCGCGCCGGAGGCTGTGCGCCGCGCAGGCTGCACCCACGTACTCCAGAACGTTCACCTACCACATACAGTGCCGGATTAGGGCGAATTAGAGTGTTAGATGTTACTCGATATCACACTTTACAATACTCAGTGTTATAAAATCCATCTAATTTTCACTATAGGTAAGGCCTAATCTTGTGGCCTGTTGAGCTAATCATAAAAGCCCTCTTTGTGAAACAAAGGCTTTAATTTTTAGCGTATCATACAATCAATTATATTTCTCAATAGTTTTGTAATAGCTCTATCTCTTTAAAAAGTTCAGGTCCGTATGTACTTATCGTATATACCTACTCAAAATTTTATTACAGATAGTTATATCTTTAGTTAGATCTATAATTTTAAGATATCTCTTCAAAGAGCAAACCTTTACCACCAAAGTAGTCTCAATTGTGTTCTGTGTATTGTTTATAATTATACTTAAATATCTACAACCGAACACCTTTAAACAAAACTGTAGAGGCACGACTCTCTTCAATTCATCACCTCCAGACATTTTTTCAGCATAAACCTGAATTATTTGGAAGATGATATTAAAGGCATTAAATTCGTTGTAACTCTACGGTCTAAATTGTACAACAATTCGGAAAAAGAAAAAAAATTGACAGACAAAACAGGACTCGCGTTGCTAGGTATTTAATTTATTCCCCTACTTGGTAAAATCTTCTATGTAAAAACTCCTCGCCTCTTAACTCTTTTTTTGCAATACGTAAATGAATGAATTCTAGCTACTTAAAGAACCATTTCTTCCCATCCGGCACTGCTTGCATATTTACATACTGATTGGTCCTGCACATAATGCTAGTGCATGCGATGATTGAAGGGTGTGTTTATCTACGTCACTATCTTGATTTGCATCTGGGCGACAAAATAACGTACGACTTACTCTCTCTACCTGGTTTTATAAACTGATATGTACCTAATTAAGTGTCAAGAAGTGAGCATAGCACCGCTGCTAAAGTAGATCGTATGCGATCGAAAAATTTAAGCAACGTTGAGCGCGGGCCGCGCGGGCAGTAGGTACACTAGGTACCTAGATGAATGATCGCTGGCAGCGAATTAAATACAGCTTCCGGGCTTCGGAGGGCATGGTAAACCGTTGACGTCGGTTCCGGTCATTATCAATAATATAACAGTCGTTAAACCTTGTCGGGGGCCCTATGAGCAGTTTGGGCAAATCCGACACGAGGTGGCCACCGATGCTCACTAGAACAGCATGGTGAAATATACCCAAATCCTTTTGTTGTGAGAAGGATTTCGTTCCTAACCGTGCAAAAGCGTTTTAGAGAAAAAAAGGATTTTAGAGGATATAGGTAGCCTACCAGCCTTATCTGATAACATACAGCATGTTCTT
>DWIY01000420.1:0-13546 GCA_018248615.1 Erynnis brizo brizo
GCAGTGACATTTTAAAGCTAAGTGGCCTATATGAACGGGAACTTAAAGCTAAACTGCAACATATAAAAAGAAATATCTAGACAAGTATCATAACATAAGGACAGCAGTAAGTACAACCTGCACATTATCCAAGTATTCTCCATGATGCAATAACTTTTTATCTATGATTAATTGATTATGCACCCCATTAAAACCAGACCTTAATGAAACTTCATTAATTCTACACAATCTGCATTCCAGTGGTCCTAATTGCACATCAATAGTTAATTTACAATTCGTACAAACTCCAAGAACCGATTAGCACTGCCCATTCGTAAGTGCGGCGGTCATTTATTTATTGATCTTTAAGCAGGAGGAATTTGAAGCCCAATTTATCGTCCTACTTATCAATAGATATGTCATGTCACTTGTAAGACATAATATTATCTTGAACTAACTCTTCACTACTCTACAGACATTCGATGTTACATGTACCAAAAGTATTATGTTGTACCCTTTCGCATATTATAGGACACTGTAGATAATTTTTTCAGCCTTTACATAGTTTGTTCCTTAACGATAATATAAAAATTGGGGCTAAAGCTACTCGTAATAAGAGGTAAACTTAAGTATAAGTCAGAATTAAACATGTTTAAATCTTACTTCCTACTTACAATATTATAAATGCGAAACTTTATGACGATGGATGGATGGATGTTTGTTACTCCTCCACGCAAAAACGGCCCTAGGTTTGGATGAAATACATAGGAATTGTAAAATATGCAATAGATTATAACCTGGGATAGTTTTCATTCATCTCTGGGTTAAATTCTTAGGTTTACGGTTTACGTGGACCTAGTCGTGGGAGGCAGCTAGTTATTAGTTAGAATAAGAAAAGTACATAACATTATGAAAAGTGAAGAGTTTAAGTTTCGTTCATTAAAATTTAACGTTTCGATTAGTTCAATTGGACATGTAGGTCTCTAACTCTCAGAGCTAAAGATGACTATTGACTACATTCCCATTTGTTTGAAACCACCTGCAAAATTTTATCTTTCAAAAAGATCCCAACCAACCCGTTAGCTTATCTATCTTGCCGACCGTTATCGTTGCTCGTCGCTAATTCACCGTCACGAAATAACACTCGATTCAAAATTGATTAACCCTAGATGAAATGCAATATCTTTACGCAAGGTTGGTACGTCGTCGCCGTATTGCCGTTTTGGAGGATAGATTTGTCATATTCATTTTCCGTTATTCGTAGGCTGTGGTCATTCATTCATCCATCAGTCTTAAGGTCAATTACTGTACATTCCCTTAAGGTTTCCACATGAGTCTTCGCGGTCATTATTTTAGGCTTTAAGAGGCAGACATTTTATAATTTATGAGTAATATTATTAGCGTTCCACCTGATGATAAGTGGTCACCACAGGGCATATACAATTGATGCACTGCTTGACTGTTTCTAAGTGGATATGTTGTTTCTTCACAGGACTAAGCTGGTTACCTCAAACTCCTGTCTCCTCGCGGGTTTCCACCTTCTACAAACTCGATAGATATATATGAAAAACATACCTACTGCTTTTCATCAAGTTACGAGAGAACGCGACGGAGATATGCTACTTTTTGTCCGTGACCCATTAGTGGACCACAGCAGAGTCGGATCTCCGATCTCGCAATGAGCAGGACGTATGCCTTAGTCCTCCACGCCGACCTAATGGTGGCCGACCGGATTTGTGGACTTTAGGTACTTGCCTTTGAAAACATTATCTCGGGCATGCAAGTTTCCTCACGATTTTATATTTAATTTTGTCATAGCCTTTTATTAAGAACATGATTTTCTTGCGCGCTATTGAGATTCGAACTCGGATCCCTAGAGTAAGATGTCAAATTCTGGGCTATCACCGCTTTTCACCGCCTTATGCTTTACTATCTATAAAATCACATTGGATTCTCGTAGAATTAAAGATGTAGCAACTAGATTTTAAGAAAAAAAAGAGATTTTAAACTAAATGAGAAAATGTATTTCGTTTTTAACAACCTGCATTCTATTAGGCAATGTGCAATCTCGCTATCGTAGTTTAGGCAAAACAGGACGTCCACGCCTGCAGCGCCTCGGGAGACGTTTCTCTCATTATTACGGAGTCTGTTATTGCCCCGTAAACGTGGGCATTCATGATCGCGCCATTTGATGAGGTTCCAAACGACTTAAGTCATACGAATAGAAGAGGAGCAATAATCACATAATAGTCAGTCTTTTATTCTACTACAAGACGTAACCTCCAAATGGATGCGGTTTCAAGCATTCACGGTTCGCGGCATGATGGTGTCGTGACAGCACGGCATGATAATTCCATGTCGATGCGGAAATCCAGAGTTTTACGTCACGCGGAAAGGATTTTACACTCACGGTCAAAACTGCTACATCGCCATTTGGTGCGATGGCATGATCATGAACGTCCAACGTAAGATATCTAACAGTACCCGGCGAAAATTGAGCGTCCGAATCAAGTCATTGAACCGAGACCCCGACCGTTAGGCGAACCGATTCGGATCTAGCAGGACGGGCCCTTTCCCTCCCACTTACACCCATTTTTTACTTACGAAATCATGATACTTGAAAATTGAGAGAATCACGTGTGATAGCTTTCGGAGTCGCTGCCAGTGATAAAAGTTCAACTTTATGTAGATTAGACTGTAAAAATGAAATATTATGTAGACATATAAAGTCCACTAGCGTAGATACATGCCATACGATCCCCTTTCACTAGTCTATTTGTTTTGTGTAGGTACATGAAACAAAATGTACTGAGTAGCTTAATTAATAATATTAATGATCAACAAAATTTAAAAATCCTCTATGTTTTGTAATCTTCATACAAATTTGTATGTCGTTATTATTTATTATTCGAACATTTGTTTCCCTTGTAAAAGATAGCATTCATTTATCAAAATGGTACTAACTCGCAATGTCTCTATTTGTAGTTGCCTAATTTTAAGTTATTAGTCAACAGTTTCTTATTTGGCTAAAAATAAGGCTGGTTTGTTCTAACGGGAAACGATTGGAATTAAATGAGTCTTCCAACTGATTTTTCGCAAGACACACACTCGGTGAACTATATGTATAAAGAGAGTAAAATATAATAATCTTCCTCAAGCCGGCAACGCACTGGCGACTTTTGTGTCTTATAGGACGCAATTGTGAAAAATGCGACATAAACGCATTACCCTTGAATACCAGGTTTAGACGTTACGACTCAAGTTTCGGTTGTTGGGACCGATTGGGACCGGGAATTATGCCTGACGGAATTATGCAGAATTAGTCCAATCTGTCACCCTGCTGTTTCCTCTAGGGGTGCAGATTGGAGACATCTCCTCGAACTAGTATAGGCTTCAAAGTTCACACTCGTTTGATTATTTTTTATTTCTAAAAGATATTGTTTAACGACGTTCTTCATTGCATGCAGTTCCAACAACATTTATTACAATAGCGCGGCGTCAGGTGAACTATTGTTACGGGTTTTCCTTCTCGGTTGAACGGAGCAATGTAAGTTAGGTTTAGGTATATCCTAATAACATACTTAAGACTTGTATTTTTCCCATCTTTTCTCAATATCAGTGTTTTTACGCACAAAAAATAAGTTATGTGGTTTTCTTTAAGTCTAGGTCTAGGTTTTCTCTAAGCTACAACTAGATCATTAACGATAATCATCAGGAAATAAACAAAATACCAAAGGAATTCATAAAAAACGGAAAATTAGAACAACATCTAATATTTGCTCTATTGATGTGATGATTTGCAGTTGATATTTTGGGGCCGGGGCCGTGGGGACCAGAAGCAAGACATTGAGCAGAGCCTATTTTGAATCCGCTTGAGGCTGGCTGGCTGTCCAGTATCTTGGGTACTTTTCCGCATCACAGCGATATGTTTCACGTGTATTAGTTATAGTTTAATTTATTATTCTTTATTAATTATTACAGTTTTCATCTTACATATTTTAAGGTTACTTAAATTGTTGGTATTTATATTCTTAATGCCATACTATATTTATTATCAGTTGTGATTAATTTTAATTTAATGTTTTAAATTAAAAGTAGGTATATATACCTAAGTATTCAAAATTGCTAATTATAGGAAGAACAGCAATTTACAGTATGGTTGAGCTTTTTCCCAAGATGCGGTTTTGCTACTACCACAGACAATTAAGTAAACGATGTAATGATTGTTCTTACAAAAATTGTTTTAAACAGTCAAGTGTTAAAAACACTTTTGTAATAAAAATTCGCACTTATATTTTTATAGAACCGTTCATAAGTAATATTTTCCTGTAACGGTAGATTCAGTACATAATAATTAGTTTTAAAAATGTGTCTTTAAAAACCTAGGTAGATTGTGATTATATTTCCGAACATTACACAAGGTTGTGAGCGGTATTATTTAATTAAAAGCTGCATATTATGATTGACATACTTAAACATAAAGTTGGCGAAACTTTGTCTAGACGATATTATGTAGATTTAATCAGTATACTGTCAACTGCCGATCGAGTAAATTCGTTACTCATTAGGCGCTGCGGAGTAAATTTCAATAATCAACGGCTCTCTCCCATCTTGCCTGATCACACGTCTGTTAGAAAGCTGAAGGATTTCGTTTTGTTCGCAGCTTTTACCACCGGCGGTATAACAGTTACCGTCGACCGTTCGGCGTGCCGTTAACGTGAATCTGCTTATTCATTGGACAATTCACTTCCAACGTCTATTACTTTTCCTCATTTGACGCAAACGAATCATATCTACTGGTGGCCACTTAACAAAAATAACATTTATAATTCTTTAATGCACAATGCACATGTATACTATAATATAAATGCTCTAGTATAAAGTACCTATATTAAAAGTATTGCATTGGAAAATCTCTTCCGGTAGTTATGTACGTAAATAGAGTTCAGATAGTAGAGATTTTTTTGTAAGAATCTGGAATTTTCATACATATGTGTGTTTGAACACATATAAATATGTATTTGGAAAACTCATGTTGTGAAGTAACTTTCTAAAGTGGATCTAGCTGAATTTTTGATGTTTCCTAATAATATAACAGAAAAAAGTTATGAAGCTGCTTCTTAGCTTAATAAGCAATTCATGACTATTTGAGGAAGAAGTTCTATTATTTACCTAACCTGACCTGAACGCTCATGTGATTGAAAATTCCAGTAGGATAAAATATACTTACATAATTTGAAATCCGTGAAATAAGTTGCAGTAAAAGTACCTAGTAGTAGTAAGTACACTTACGTACTCGTATGTATCTATACCGGAATGCCGTAAAAGGAACGTAACGTAGAGGGTTATGCTCTGAATATTCTCTCTGAGAAGAGGCTTTGATTTTTATCATATAAAAAATGTAAGAATAAGTAAAACAGTGATGTTGATGATTCATATTTAAGAATGATTAAACATAACATCACACGTTCGGCTCTACAATTTGACTCTACATTCTACAATCTTACAATATAAAAAGTAAGTTGTTGTGGTAAGAGATAAAGATAATATTAACATCTATTTTTTATTTGTGCTTATGAAGTATGTGACGAAGAAACGAAACCAATACCTATTATTGAACGATATTATGTGAACTCTACACGGTTTTCGTATACACAGCACATTACACCTGTATCAACGTTGCAGTGCACTTGCAAGAAACCAATATTTTAATACATTTTGTGTCTTCAAACTAAAATGAATATGAACATTATACATACAACGTTACATCAATTTTGCTATTTTCCCTATACGCTATGTTTTATAAGAAAAACTGTATCTAAAAACAGCAACACTTCATCCCTTGTCTATTTTTAATCTAGCCTATTTATATTTCAAACCTTAAATCTAAACCTACTCTGCAGCACTAAAGTAAAAGTACAGAAATAAAAGTGAAAAAGCAAACTGACGTCAAATAAGCGACTTCGTTTCAGGATTTTCAGGGCATGTTTGTTATTAAGGGGAAAGTGTGCTGCCAAGCTTTTATGCGCGGCCCGGGTCGGCGGAAAGTAGGTCAGCTCACTGTAAGGACTTCAGCCAACACTAGCTCGATGACCTAGGTCAGGTCACTGCTGAATTATGCTGCCTACCAATCGATATCTGCTCGTATTTGCGTTCCCATCCTAGTTGCAGACTGACGTTCGGAATATGAAATTTTAATGCTCTCTTTAATTGGAATTTAATAAACAGGTTTTAAGAGCGGTGATAGTAGCTTAGAATTCGACTCGAATCGAGGCGTCCGGGTTCTAATCCCAGGGACACGCTATCGTGAGGAAACCTGCATGCCTGAGAGATCACAAAAAAAATGTTCTCAAAGGTATGTGAAGTCCATCCTACATCCCTCTCATTGTGAGAGGAGACCCGACCCTGCAGTGGGTCATTAATGGGTTACTGACAAATAGGTTTTGATATAGGTCGAGTGGCTGTCGTTACGAGGAATGGAAGTAGGGCATGCTTACTTAATGTGGTTCAAGGACTATAAGGTTCGCATTTAGGGATGAGGGATGCAACATTACGCGTTTAAAAATAAAATTCGTTTGCTTTTTTATTTTAATTTTTCTTGTCTCTTTATAATGCGCTTTTTAATGTTGGTGAACTTACTTTGTAGGCATAAAATTGTTATATTATGGTATATTCCACGATCTTTATGGTATAGCAATTTTGAGTAGTTACTTTACTGGTATGCCCTACGGAGGGTTTGAATGATGAGTTAATGTACGATGAAATGTAAGTTATTGGTGATCATCTAATGTATTTTTATCTAGTGTGTCAATGGCACCCATGGCTCAGGGTATTCTAATGTAGGACTAAGTGGAGGTACATTTTTTCTTTGGGGTTGGTTAAAGGCGGCTCTGGCTTAGGATAATTACACTTAAGTACTGTGCAAATGTCACCTAACCTTACCTTAATAAATCTAAAGCAATTGAATTGAAACATCTCAAACGAGATAACGTAATATAGGTTGAATTAGCATGTACAAGAAGAAAATGCTGCTTTTCGACGGGATATGAGGTTCATTATAGGCATCTACGTCCCAGGCGAACTCAATTGGCTCTACCTAACTATACGGGTGAAACTAAAAATCGATAAATTTGTAAAATGATGCAGCACCTATTGCAGACAAAACCGTAACTCTAGAAGCTGGTATCGGGTTTAGCCCATTTTGGATGATGGATTCGAGATAAATGTGCTTCAGATAACAGTTTGAGTGATAACAAGTGATCTGTGTGAGATCAACTCGGGGAGCGGCGTTCATAGAGTAATGGGTCCCATGGGCCTCATTGTACTGAAATTACATAGTTGCCACCATAGATAGAGATTCCAGTTTGTGTGGGATTATTTTTTTAATTTGAACATTTTGAACGGATAATTATATTTTAATATTAGGGGTTAAAGGCACTGCTTAATACTGTCATTTACGAAATCAAGATAAGAAGGTTTTATTAGTCATTTTTATTATTTATGAGTATTTATACAGCTGATAGGCCGCACTTATCGATGATCCGGAAGTTTAGCATTATTGTATTGTCAGGAATACCTAATATTGAGCCTTCATCTAAGGATACAATTTTTACAACAAAAAAATATGGATGTAAAACTAGTTAGTGCCACCCAAGGTGACCCAAGTAGTGGGAGATCAAGTCATCCCTGTTTCAAATTGGCTATGCACCCGGGACGCAGAGACGTTGCGTGTTTTCCACGATTCACTTTTGAAACTTTCTAACCCTGTGTCGAGCGAAGCGGCAGGGAGGGGCGCGCGCGGGTGCCAGAGAGAGGGTACCGACCTCATTGCCCATTGCCACTCCTCCCGCCGAGGCGGCAGGCCATTTTTATTAAAAATACTTCCGAGTCACATACCGCGCGCGGATTTTTTCATTCGACATCCTTTAATTCAAACATACAATTCTATAAACGCGATCAAGTGGACTATATGTTTTAAGTTACATACTAGTTTAACTTTTTTTTCATTCAACAAATAAAAATTGGAACAGTGTTTTAAAAGTGAACTTACATTTTTTTTTAATTATACCAGTGCGCCCCGCGGTCTATTTTCCGTGCGGACTCGGGTGCGTTCGGTTGCGAAAAGTGGCGGAGTTCGGCCATCTCCGGCGGCGATCGCCGCGAGGAAGGCGTCCTGCCAACCCCACCCGTGAGGAACAGAGACGGACGACGCTGCTGACATGGCGACAACACGAGTGGATTGATGTTTTTCACGTGGAAAACTCATCCCTCCAACATCCATGTTAAGGTCGGTGAAAAGTTACATTATTGTACGTACATATAAATTTATTTATAGGACATATGCATCAATCTTTTCTGATAAGACCAAAAGTAGCTAATTCAATAAAGTAACTTGATGAAATAATGCGGTTAAAATACAACCTCTGCTAAAATTGATCAGACTTTCAAAAAATATTACCTACCCTTAGACATTTTGCCATTTAAGTATCTATTAACGTCTTAAATAAATACGATAGGTACTGGTGCAGTAAATTGAAAAACTTAAGAAAAAAACTGTAAAATTACAAGTAGGTAAAATATAAAACCGGCTTTTACCCCATCTTGTTTCCATCCAAAGTTTGAAGCTGCATTTCCGTCTTCTTTGAAGTTAGTGGGTAAAAATTTTGTTCTGAGAAACTTTAGATAAATATAGGCAACCACCCCGGTAGATGTGAGTCATTCGATCATTGCACACTAAGGTATGGGATAGGGTAGGAAGAGAGGAAATCAATAAATTTCAATAAATCAATATTTTAAAGTGCACCCTGCGCTGAATATATCCGCTGCCGCCATTTCGATGATGACGACGTATTTTTTGTGAGAGATATTCGAGTCGCGGAGCGAGTCGGTGTTCGCGGCGCGGGGTTGCGCCGTCAGTCGTCGGGCGAGCGGGGTGCGACGTAAACGCGGACTCGGACTATGGCGGAAGGGCTGATCCTCATTCCCATAAAAGGGTCGAGTTGATTGTGGTGCAGATACGTGTGGTATGTTCCCTTAACTTAGTGATGTGATTTAATTGTTCCCGAAAAGTTCCTATCTCGCGGTATCGGTCGAATTAGTGTATATATTGTAGGTAATAATGCCATTGTGATGACGTAATGTAACGCGCTCGACTGGGTGCGTAGTAATAATTCGTGCGCCCGTTTATGCCGCGATAACATAGTGGTCAGCACCTGTGGATGTGGAACAGATATATAATGCTTTAAGCTTAAAATTGAGTTAAATGTATGTTTTTCTAATAAGATTCCAATAGGAGATTATGTGAACGTCGATTATTTTTACCGTTTAAATATTGTGTTTTGTTGTTATGCCTATAACATAAATCTTAAGATGTGAGTCGGTTGCAGTAAGTGGTTGCTGCCTCTGTGTATAGATACTTAGCTGCGTTCGGTTACACGTAGAATGTATTTTTCCTACTGCAGTGCGCCGATGCACGGACGGACTCGCCGCCCGCCGCTAGAGGCGCCCTCGATTTTTTTAACCTTGATTGAAACTACGAGGTATCTACTGGATACATAACAACCAGTTATAACCATATCATAATAAAGTCTTTTTATTATTAACGGACACAAATAGTCGGGTTTTATGTCATTTGACACTAAATATTCTTCTATTTTTATTCTGATTTTATTTTACCTGTTCTACCTATGTACTTACTGTCATTTCTACAATAGGTACTTTTTTATATAATTTTACCGTGAATGGTGGCACATTCGATGGGTTTGAAATTTATTGTTTAATGTTTGTAAATAAACATACAATACTTGTTTTGGTATTAAATATGAAATAAAACTCTACAAAGAATTTATTATATTAAGAAGAATTATAAAGAATGTATTAAATGCCAATATTTATTTAATTAGTTTGTTTAATAGTTAAATTTTAATATATTTTGTGAAGTTAAACAACAGCAGAGGGCTATGTGACATAGACAAATCTAGTTTTGCATGGTAAATTATAAACATCATCGATATTCACTTTATCAAATTGCCTGCTGGCTAGATTGTCAGATGATTCATAAAAATTAAATCTAATCTACCCCGTTCACACTAATCCAGTAGAGCATTCCAGTCCAGCACTGGATTGCCACTTGAATAGTGTGAACCTGCATTGGATTGTACCAAGCCAGTCATCAATCCAGTACAGTTGACTGGAATGGCGGTCTATTTTTCAATCCAGTACGCCCATTCCAGTGCCACTTAAATAGTGTGAACGGTCAATCCAGTGCTTGATTATAGCGTTGAAGGGTGTACATGCATTATTGTTTTTTCGGGATAATTCCTAACAATAAAGTTAACTGTTGCTACGTTGAATATTGTTTGAAATTAATGGTAACAACTCCTCAAAATTTTCTGTTGTCATTCTCATTGCCAATCTTCAAAGACATCTTATGATTTCAGCTGTTGCAAAAGCATTGTTGAACCTCCTTTTCATTTCCCTCGCTTATCCAATTTCTCAACCAAATCCACTTTTTTTCTTTTTAGTTATTCTTCTTATCAGTTACTTCTTGTAATAGTAATAATTGAACATTTGAGTTTTAAAATAATTTCTAAATTATTTTATCGATGTGACAGCTTTTAAATGACTGGAATAGTGTAGACGATACGATCCAGTCCAGCACTGGACTGGATTGTTTCACTGGCTTACTGGACTGGAATGGTGTGAATCGGGCATAAGGGAAAGTTATTTTTGATTGCATCTAGTCTCGGTTTGATTAGAAATAAAAACATAAATGTATCGTCGCGTGCTCATCACGAGGATGCAGTATTAGCGTGACAGAAAAATTACTTGCAGTAGTGATTGTATTCTCATTGATTACTTGTATAGAGAATACCTCACTAATATGTATCAATTGTTTTTCAAACGTGAAACGAGAGAGAAACTCTTAATCCTAAGTATTAACTACAGCTTAATTTTACTGTATTCCGGTCGGCCCCTTGAGGACAAGAGATAGAAAGAGTTTAGTAAAGTCGGGGCTTCGGTAGACACCTTGTTTTGGTGAGAAAGTAATTTGACACTATCAGTCAGTCAGTCTCGTTTGTTAATAAATAACTGTCGTTAAGCCTCGTCGGAGGCTCCCATGGTGATTTAAAAACAACAATATACCAATGACAAGCAATCATGAAAGGATAACCATACCAATATGCATCATTTGTCCAGAAACTCGATGACTTTTTAAGAAACCACTTATGTGTTCACAATATTTACATTGTAATTTCATTTTATTCCAGGTCCCCATGCGCCCGTCACACAAAAAGCACTAACATTATGAAACAAACAAATTGAAAATGACTTCAAACATTACCCATTGTTAAAGTTTTGTTGTATTGTTCATGGAATATGAGAGAATACTTATGTATACATCATTGAGATATTGTTAATGCTTTAGCTATTCAGCTTGGACTGGAAAAATTATAACTTCCAAAGAGGGGAAAAACAGTTAAAGATGGCTACGCAAAGATTTTGTTTGCGGTGGAACAACCACCAGTCGAATATGTTGTCTGTGTTTGATCAACTACTACACGCTGAGACGTTCACTGACGTAACTCTGGCCGTGGATGGCCAATTGCTTAAAGCACATAAGATGGTTTTGTCGGCTTGCAGTCCTTACTTCCAAGCCTTGTTCGTCAATCACCAAGAGAAACATCCGATCGTTATTTTGAAGGACGTCCCTTATGCGGACATGAAGAGCTTATTAGATTTCATGTACAGAGGAGAGGTGAGCGTGGACCAGGAACGATTAACCGCATTCCTAAAAGTAGCCGAGAGCCTCAGAATAAAAGGCCTCACGGAAGTCAACGAAGAAAAGTGTGATATTCCTGCACTGACAAATTCATTAATTCAACAACAGACCGGTGTGTCACCCCACACCCCTCCGCCACAGCTTCACAGAATACATCCGTACATGCATCAAAAGCGGCCGGCATCTGGGATGCCGAGCGGGGGCGCACCACCTAATTTGCTTATGCCCTTGCTCGGCAACGCCTTAATGCAACCGAAGCGGAAACGAGGCCGGCCAAGAAAACTGAGTGGAAGCTCGAGCGATGCACTGAATACGGCGGCCAGTCCTCCGGGAGAATTTGTCCCCGAATCTGCATCTCATGCGCCTTCCAACAGAGCCGGAGATCAGTTGATAAGAGGTTCGCCAGAAATGCTTGAAGTCAAACTGTCAATGGAAGGGTTTAGTGCTGAAGACGGGGCAACGTCCGGCGGCGAGGACGCGGGGGAAGCTCTCATGATCGACGAAGGCGACGATGCACAGTCTAACGAAGCGCCCACATCTGGCAAAGACTCCGAATCCGCAGGTACGTCTTAACACCTTTTACCTACGCACTATTTTACAAATTACATCGTTAATATTAGATTTTCGTATAGCCTACTGTAATTACTACATTTCGTGAAACAGTTAGTGTTTCTGTCGCAAATCCTTTGTATAAAGCGTTCATTGTATAAAGCGGTTTAATACACGGATGAATAAATTTATGTTTTTATGGTCGCTTGTCTTTTGTAAATATTTTAATCTTCCTTTCCATTGACCTAACACTATGTTATGATGAAATAAAGATCATTAGATTATAAAAAGAAAAGCTAATGGGATATAAGCTTTGAGGTTAGGAATTTAAAGTATAAGTGAGAAGTGAAGTGTTTTAATATCTACTTATATTATAATGTATTCAATTTTAATGAGAAAGGGGTAAGTGATGCAATCTATCAAATTATTTGATATTTTCAAGGAACAAGTGCTTATTTCTTCTACGATATGACAGTTAACTATTGCTTGCTTTCTGCTTTCGGGGAGAGCTATTAGAGGAATGGCCAGGGGCAATTTCGGTGTGGTAACGGTTTGAGTAACATAATTATATTTTAATAACTCCTTTAAACAATTATATATTATATGAGAGAAGAGGGAAAACGAACAAGGCTTATTCCCAATAGCTTTCCTTCATACAAAGCAAAATTGGAAATATTCTAGATTTTTATTCCTACTCATAAGATTCGTGCGCTATAATGTTTCCAATATTTTTCATGTTTTATAAACGGAACTCGTCATCGATTATGCAATATGAAGTGTAAACTGTAACATTTCAGATACCGAAAAAGCACCAAAGGAGGAAACCCAACCCAATTATCCATCGAACGGTCCGGTACTTTCCATCGAAAATGGATCCATTAAACAGGAACCAAATAATGACGGCGTCGATGAATATAACGAGCCCATTGAATATAAATACAACCCGGATAGAAGCCGCGAAAATTCAAATTCACGGGAAGGCCCTCTTAAAGAAACAGATGACAAAACTAGACTAGGTCGTAATTTAAAGCCAAAGAATAGTAAAAAATTACTACCCCAAGTATCTAAATTTAGAGCCCGAAACCTATTCAATCAGCTCTCAGGCCTAACAAACTTAAACCCCGCGCTTAACAGCTTTGATAAGTTTCCCCCTGATCCTGTGCTCATGCCGGCTCTGGCTACACAATTGTTCGCGGCAGAATTAGAACAGAAAAATCTTAACATGACCAACAACGA
>DWIY01000421.1:0-13535 GCA_018248615.1 Erynnis brizo brizo
AATACCTGTTTATGCGTTTTTGGGGTTTTGCTGTACGACGCTTAGTTTTCGAGATATAGGTACTCAAAGTCGTAACAATACCAACTAGGAAGTTCTGTCGTAGTTTGTACGTGGACAAGCGAATTTTGGAGATATTCACTCATGGATGGTCTGTGTTTATCTGGCGAAACCATGTTGTTACGTTATGTTATCCATACTCACACTTGAAAACCACAATGTAAGAAATTCGAGCGAGTAACACAAAACTCACTGTTACATGTTTGAGGAAGTCTTATTTCGTGTGCGGCTATCTAACGATCGATTACGTGCAATTGATGGCTTGGGAACAGCTTACTATCGCCGGCTATCCACTTCCACGGTTAAATACAAACCTACTGTTAATAAAAATAGATATCTATCGTCTTGAAAATTTTACTACTGTTCGTTATTTCGATTTCGCCGCGGTCGGATATAATATACTCGTAGTAATTTCATCATGTAGGATGTATGTATTTATTTTTTAGTAAAAATCGCATATTTCGATTTATTGTTTAACACTAAGCGTTCATTATATTTATTGAATTTACGAAATAGTTTCCATTGAAATTTTCCGTTTCCTTCAAAATTTTGCAATAAAATATTGCAATAAGGTAAGCCAGAGTTTACCTAATTGCAAAATTGTTTCTGAAGACAATCGACATCTTTGCTTACTAATTTAGTGATAGAATTGCACGAGCTATGCCCGTGACTCCGTTCACATTTAATTAGCAAAGACAAGTGCTTACACACGGAATCAGTACAAAAAAATACCCTATTATTTATTACGATTGAAAGTTTGATTGTCGTACACAAAAAAATGCATGAACTGTTTAGAAAATGGACTTGCGAGTGCGCGGAGACAGTGCAGTCTCTACAAACAGAGCGCTGTCAGGCCCCACATTTGCGTAGCGCCATTGTGCTGCATCGGCCCGCTCTCGTCGAGCTCCAGATTATCCGACAACGAGACCCAAATTGCAAGCGATTTATGCGACGCTTTCCATTTTACACACTCGAAATTATACCCGCTGCATCTTCAATAGGCGACGAATGTGTGACTTTCATACGAGTAATAACATAACCCGCTGATGTTAATTGTCGACTTTACGGCTTTGAAGCTGACGCAAAAAATTATAAATGTTACGAGTGCGTCATTAAATTGAAAGACCTTTGAAACAACAATATACTAAGAACTAAAATTTTCTATTTTTCTTAATGCGAAAACAAGTTCAGTGACCAAGCAATTTTCATGAGCGATTTATAAGTGTTGTATTAAGTTATAATGCTCGTTTAGAAATCTTGACACAATGCAAGTTAGTTTTGACGACAATGCATAAAACATTTTTGTATGTGTAAGAAGTTTCTGTACTTTTTGTGAGATATGTCGTGAGTTAGAGAAGTTTTAAATAGTTTCTTAAGCCAAATTTCTTTTAAATGTAGTAATAAAAGACTACTTAAGAAATTGCTTTTGCTCCACAGAAAGAATAGAATCCTATTGCTTTTACAAAATACTCGTAGAAGTAGTTTCTTATTGGATTAAAAATTAAGTTCGCGTTGCATGATATATGTTTTAGTTAGACCATTGCGATGATCGAAAATGGAATTGTTATCCGGAAGTAATAGGTTCTTTATAGGTGCATTGACGTTCGAAGCTATTATTTATTAATAAATATCACACGCATGAGTAATGATCCATAATTGGCGACAGGAGCTATTGCTGTAAAATGAAAGACGGCGTGACATCCGTTGTCTAACTGTACCTCATCAAGTTTAACGATGATAACATTCTTCAATTATGCAACATTGACAAGAATACATAAACTTCGACGTAATGTTATTTCTCCTGTGTATAAAATTAACACGTTCGATATTTTCTGTTGTTGGATCATCGCATCTCATAATTTGACCATAATTGAACAGTATTCATAAATGGCTATATAAAACTTGATCGACTCCTGACATTAATGACTGATCACATCATGGACGATAAATCTCCAGAGTTTTTGACTTTCTCTTATTTATGTTACAATATTACCAGCAAAATTAAGATGTTATCTTGCATGTATCATCGGTTGATTTTTGCGATCGTGAGTCACGTCTTATAATTATTATCGTGAAGACTAGACGCTTATGAGGCGTGCTGGCGAGGTGAGAGCCACGAGCGACGTTCATTGGAATTCAGCACGACATGGACCAAACTTTACCTTATCCGGTCAACTCGTAATGTCTCTATTGTTTGCCAGAATGGTTAATCCACAAGTACTTTGTATCGCACATCATAAAGATTCATATAGCTGATATACCATGTCTAGGAACGCTGCATACTTACCTATTGCTATCTTATGTTTAAAAATGCGTCATTGTTTTACTCAAACTTTTCCTCCATATGAAAATTAGATGCGTATAGATAGAGCATAATAGTGATTAACATTAAAACTGTTATCTCAGTGAAAGTAATGTGTTTTACGCAATCTGGCAATTTCTATGCTGAGATGAATAAGAGAAAATTGTCATTGACTGCATCCCTTGAGACTACTTAAACTGTTTTTATAACTTCAGAAATGGTGGCTAATTTGTGTGGATTTTTCTGGTACTCACATGGCAAAGATGCAGACGTCGCGTCTGTTGCGTCAGTTCCTCGGTAATTTCACGGGTGGCGTGTTTTGGCTTCCTAGTGGTGGAAAAGTGAAGTGCAAAGTTTCGGCGAGCCGCGCGGAGCGGCAGAGCGTGGCCGCGCGGGGTCGTCGCTCCTCGCCGCGCCGCCTCGCCTCCTATCGACGCTTTTCCACCCACCAGATGCGCTATGCGAATCTCTTGTGTTATGTTATTGATGGCATGGCATACCTTCTCTTTTCATGAAAATATGGAAAAGAAAAGCATGCGTTTATTGTTGACTGTTGACATGAGAAAGATGTTACAAAAATTATAATAAGATTAGAACAATCTACCCTATGCGGGCATACAATAATTATGTCTTACGTAACTAAAGGGATGGATCATCATCCATCATAGATGATGAAGTGAAAACTGATGTTGGTTACCATACAAATAATAAAAAAATATTTCCAATTGGCTGCAACGTTCGCATATCGCCGAAATTAATGTTTTAGTCCTCAAGAGGTAGGCTTTTCCAATTGATGTATGAACGACTCTGATAGCGGAATCTCGGATTCTGGTGGTTTCTGCGAGTGGCACCATCTGGAGGGCGCGTAGCGCGAGCGACGGAGGGGCGGCGTGCGGGGTGCGCTCCGCCTCGGGCTTCGGTCGGGCGCTGCTCCGCCACCGCGCGCCAGTCCTCGAGACACCGGCCGCGCGAACGGCCACCGCGACCCGCTTCCGCGACACCCGCGACACCCGCGCCCTCCGCGCTCAGTGCAGTGATAGCCTCCGCCGCCCGCCCTGCACCAGCGGCGATTGCTCCTTGCGTTGCATACACATGTGAGTCCATAGAGCCGCCGATAAGGACACACCCACACACGACGCCGCAAGCCGCCGCCGGGCAGCCTGCAACTCGCCGGCCGGCTTTTCATATAACCTCTGTTTGTGGTGTATTTCTGAAAACAAAGGAGTGATCGGTGACTATATTGACATGTTTGTTTTTAAATTTATGTTACAGTGATGATAAGGATGGGTATTTTAGTGACTTCTTAATCTTCAAAAATGCACCACGACAGTTCCGGCACTTGAAAAGAGTTTGTAATTTAATTGATTTTTTTCTTGAATAATGGAAACATGCAATTTTTATGTTATGAGGAAATCAAAAGATTTTCTCGCTCTATTATACTAAGTTGAAGTAGGATGTGCCCCGCTGGATCTTTGTTACTGAAGCTGTCTACTTAGGTACTTAATTGGAGTTATGCTATTTAAGCCGGAGAGAGATTAAACATAAAAGTATAGAGGCGAGTACGAGTGGTACTTCTTTCAATTAGACTAATTAAAACGATAGCGAGCGATGCGGCGCGATCACGCGAGCGCCGGGCACCGGGCACCGGGCACGCGGCGCGGCGGCCGTCGAGCGCCGAGCTCGGTCCGCCGCCGCGCGCCGCCCGCCGCCCGCCGGGGGTCTACGAACCTGTACCGTGGAAATGGGATTATTGCACGATGCCGCGATGGCCTTAAACGCTATTTTGCACTCGTTCTAGTCCGTGATGAATTGTGCTCGATATACTTACCTGCGAACGCCTCCACGGCGAATTCCTCCCCGTTTCTCGTTAAATGACCTATCGTCAATAATATAAACTTTCCAACGCACTAAAACAATCAACTACAGGATACCCGTTCACTTTAAAGCCGTAAACGTAAACGGAATGGTCATTTCAGAGCGAAATTATGACTATTATAGCAGCGACATGAAAGCAGAGCACAGTAAAAGTTTCTAATTATAAAGTATGATTAAACAATAACAATGTACATGTTGGCAGTTAACTTGTGGAAGTCAATTTACCGTAATCATCATGCAATAGATTCTATGAACATTCGTACTCGCTATAATAAATTATTTTTCTTTATTCTGTATCCATAATTATTATATTTGATTATTATTTTATTAGTCTTTAATAGTCACGCCAGCGAAATTCCTCTCACTTGACTAATTCTAATATCTCTTATTCACGACAATTAACTGTTTTGAGATTATCTGTTTTGTAATTATCTATACAGTTAGCTGGCAGAGTAATGAATTCTATCTCGAATAGATCGCCGTTCCCAATAGCGGTGGTTGCACAGGTTGTTGCAATGGCCTCTATTGTGCGCACCAGACGGCAGACAAGACGTATGTGTGTCCCATTGAAATGTCGCTCAACAAAGCGACCACCTGAGCGATGGTCGTGTCGACGTCGTCGCCTAAATGTGTGGACAAATCTGTGCTGTTTGTTTGCCTTTACTTATTTGACTTTTTGTCCATATCCTAATATAGGTACTGTGATAAATAAATATTTTATCTTGTTTGTTATTTGTCTCATAAAGACGCCAATCTATATTGTTTGGTTACGTTTTGGCTATCAATAATCCAATACGAATGTACTACTTAAATCTTCTGGGCAATATACTTGTGTTGACGTCGTCGTGTAAATGTGTAGACAAATCTGTGCCGTTTGTTTAACTTTTCTGTCTTTTATCTATATTCTAATACTAATCAATTCTTTCACGAAAAATATCTTTCCTTTGCCTTTTGTGACGGTAAGGCGCGCCCGCTCAATTCATTTGGATGCTTATTTGACTATCAACATCCTCATACTGCTACCTACTTAAATAAATGTTTTGCAAAAAGCAGAGGCGTTTGTATACCAATTGTGATATCAAGACGTCCAATATTTTCATGTCTTTCTAACTGAACGTTTATATTTTTTCAATCTTAATTGGTTACGCAAAAAATGTCGCGCTTATTTCAATTAACATTTGTGGTTAATTGTTCAGCATGTGTTCTTCTGTAAATACAATTCGAAACCATATTGTACCGATGACTCGTCGACTCTTCTGAGTGGGTAACGTTTCTACAAAAAATATCTTAGTCATGGATGAATCAAACCGAGTTGAGTTAAATTTATTAGCGGCAGTACTGCGAACTTTTTGCACTACACAATGTGCTGCTTGTTCTTTCATTGTATCTCGCAACACTGAAATTTTACTGGTAATCTATTCGCTTCTATGTTTCCATCATTGTTTTGGCTATCTGTACGTTTTAATCTGGCGTACGTTTGAAGCGATGCTTCCGAGCTAGATTCTCAGACTGTTACCGTTCGCATCGTCGTTAGGTACAGTTGCACGAGGAATATTCTGAATAAATAGAAGGCTGTAAGATATTAAAAAATACAATTCGGTGAATGAGACGGACGGACGGGTCGCGGCAACGGGCGGCTGTCGGTTTACGATGAGAAATCACGGTAATCCCGCTAGCCATCGCTACGGTACTTAGTTTGACTCGACGTTGCCGTTCTTTTAATGCGTCTTCACTTAAAACATGCGCAATTAATCACTGCTCCAGTCTCTTGGTATTGTTTTCGTCTGACGTTTAGATAATGAAATTCATTTATAACTTTTAACATTTCGTCATTTATTATCTATATTTTTAACAGCGCTCTATCTATTTTGCGTTCCGTTTATGCCCATGTATATTATATGTAGAAGCTTCATTCAAACATCTTAGTTTTACATTTTATTCCGTATTTGAAAATTAATTGTACCTACCAATATGGCTGTCGAAATGGTAACTACACAATAATTAAGTTCACATGGATTGGTCAAGTTTCATTCACGTCAAATAAACAAGCGACCACATGATATCAAATGTTAATATCGTATACGAGGACATGTGGTAACCACATTGAATTGGTTGGTGTGAGATTGATTCTTAAGTTTTATGGTTTAGGGTAAGTTTCGTTTTGTTGTGGCGACAGGGTGACGTCATTGCCAGCTGTAGGGCGGATGACGTCACGTCCGTACGGACGTTGACCCCCTCCCAACCCTTAGGCGCACGCCGCTCGATGGCTGCCTGTCTACCTTGCAGAAGCATCATGAATAAGTTATAATGTAGCTACAACATGTGCAGATTCGCCCGACCTGGGACAACGTGTGATATTGATGTTGCATCATAACATGATGTGCTATCTCATTTTTTCTTTTGCTGCTTTTGTAGAAAATCATCTGACACAAATCGGATGTTGATCTTATTGGACATTAAGTTTTCTACTTGGTTTCGTACGTTTAGATTTTTTGTATTATAATTTTCGGTTTTAAAAGGTTGTTGAGTGTTATTGTTGAAATAAAATAAACACCAATGAGCATATTTTAGCAGTCTACTAATAGGGCAATACTTGCAAAACCAGACATCCAAATATACACAAGACAAGTTACTTACCTATAAAGGAACAAAATTGTAGTCATGTGTTGCGATTTCGCGGCCCCTGTGCGCTTACCCTGCCCTACCTGAATTTAGAATTTCTCTTGGGAGTTGTAGGGTCGTATTAAGCGCAAAAGTCCTTGGATTTATGTATACTGCAAAATATACTGCGTCTTATTAGACTACGACTGAGGGGTATTTTGTGCAATTTTATCCCGACTTATTTGTAACTGAAACTCACCTTTTATTCATCTATTCGATTCACATATTATTATACTTTTAAAAACTAGTAATTACCGTTCTATAAAAATATATTGCTAATATATTGATCTTTCTCGGTGTGCTATTGCATCATATCAAAAGCATATCGCTTTGCTGTTGTGAACGTTTAACCAACGATAGGTACACATAAAAAGTAATAAAAACGTTTTCTACGGATATCGTTTGAATTGATTGCGAGCAACGTTATATTGTTAATAGTGTTACTATTATCGCGTTTTATCTGAATTTCTCTAGCAGTGGCGGTCGCGGGCGAGTGGGGTGCGCGGACGCCGATCACGTGCACGCGCGGTGGTGGCTTTCCATCGTCACGCGAAAATATGGACGCCCACATCCCTCAAAGTATTATCATAGGTACTAGTTAAGCCGGCAGGCGGCGCGCGGCGCCCTACTCTTAATATAGACTATCCAAGAAGAGATAGCATCGTTCGATAGAATGTTTACTCTTTTACAATTTTACTATGTGTAGATCATACTTATTTTAAAGTAAAGATGTACCTAAAGAAGATACATTTTGTGTAGCATTTAACGTTTTGCTTTCACTTACCTATAAGCTTTTTATCCAACCACACAATAGCTAAGCGAAAAATAACAGCGATGTAAACTTTTGCAAAGTAACAAAAAAGTTTAATTTCGATAGGTATGTATATAGAAAATGGTAGGTATTGTTTCAGTGCAGTGTTCAATCCGAAATTGTGTGAAAAAATATTCTTTCATGAAATATTCATTGCTCTCAAAATTTGTGAAGTGGAAACAAAAAACCGTCATTGAATGCGGTACCGTTGAATAGGTCTTTATTAAGTCAGGGCTAAATAAAAATATAAGTGTTATTCTGTCCCCACTCATCGTGAGTTTTGCAGAACTCCCCTTTTGTTGGAAACAACATTTTGTACAATAATCCATGCAATTATGCAGGTTGTTAAAATAACTCAATTGCCTACCTTGATGTTTGCTGATTAGAGACTTGTCAAATTTTATACTTTTTTAAAGTACCTAGGCATTTTATTAAGATCAGTAAAGTAAGCTTGGTTTGTACACATGGGCACAGTCCGTCGTTGATCTGATCTTAGAAAATTTAGGTTGCAGACTTTGCAGTTATCCCTATAACACTTGTGCAATAGGTACTTAATACAATTGATAACAATAGGTAACACAATTGATGATAAAATTTAGAAACCAAAAAGTTTTGTAAACTGTTACAAAACTTGTAGGTATACAACAATTAATTGTACTTAGAGGCGCTATGGTTGCAAGTGAATTTTAAAATGAGGCAAATATCTTAGCGCCTTGAAGCAGCAATGAAGCGGCATACAACCTCTGACAAAGCAACAATGCTTTTGTTGTTTGACGTCGGTTGTGGTCCTCCATGGTCTACCATGACCACTACACATAGTCGTCAAAACTACATGCGCATTTTCTATTATTCTATTATATAAATAAAACGAAATAACAGTAATTCGCTGTGTAAAATGTATATGGTGAAGTAGAGCATTGACGCCGAATGAACTCCCAATGGCTCAGGCGTTGTGAACTGAATTGCGAAGAAACGAGTGGCATGCAACTAATAGGCGGTAGACCCAGTGTGGTTCGTCCTGGTATGCATACCACTGTCCTAACTCGTTGTAAAATAGACGTATCATTTTATTTGGGCCGAGGAGTTGATAGAAAAAGTGACGGCTGAGAAGGTTTCAAATAGCAGTGCGTCTACTTATACGAGATAGTGCAACGATCTTGTTTGAGATTTACAGAACTTCACTGACCATTAGATTAATTATGTAATCGACAATCGTGGCCATAATTAATACACAGAAAAACCGATAAAAATTTGACATGTAAACTTTGTGTGTAGCATGTGCGATGCTTTATTTCGTCTTAAAACCTTAAGTTATTAAATTGCATCACTACGATCGTTTGATCAATGTATGTACCTAAACTTTCGTGACATCGCTTCGTAATTACTCAACAGAATTTCGACTCGTGTTATTGGTAAACAATGAGTCGCAATACTTTCTACCGGCCGTATTCATAAAATTGGAAAGTAGCTTGCGAGAGTTGGTACAGTTTTACATTAATTGGTTTTCTACTTTGCTAACGGGAGCCGCTGTAGAATCAAGGGGAGTCTGAGATCTCCTCATTAGCGGGATGAAGTGGACCACAGAAATTTTAATTGCCGCCCCAATGCACTGCAGGCAGACTCGGTCTGAGCCAGCGCTTTTTACCTTTTAGCTAAGCAAACCCTTTGCGGTATACGTGAACCACGATACTTTACAGTGAATACGCACAATAAACTGACTTGATGAGATTACAAGTCTAATTTTTAACTGTTAATGATAGAACAATTGTTTAACAAGTTTATTAGAATAGAACGATGTGTTAATGTACAATATGACTCAATCACACCCAATCTGAATAAAATTTAAGGCATATTTCTTAGTAAAGTATAGGATAAGTAGTTACTTTAATGTTCCACGTAAAAATATTGCGGTATATAAAATACCTAAATATCGCAGTCTGTGACACCAGCTACATACCTAATATTTTTTGCCGTAATAGACTTTTGTGAAACATTTTCTAATACTCGTGGACAGTCGCGGATGACTAATCGTCTGAGATCAAATTGGATTGTAAATCAACAATAGCAGAAAGATTATGTTGCAGCATTTATCTGTGTTTAACTTTAAACGTAAGATAATCTTTATCTGCGTCTTTTAAAAATATAATATTTTAATAAGTAAGTATAGGAAGAGGATACAAGAAATGAATGGATATACATATATTATATAAAATATCTTTCATGAATGTGAACACTTTCCTTGCTTACTGGATTATTACAAAATTAAATACTTACTATTTAGGGCCTTTTTTCTTTTTGCAAGTGCGCGCTTATTAAGACGCGCGCGTTACCGCATTTAAATGTGAAAAATGAAAATTTTGCAACAACTTACTCCATTAAAAAAAGACACTACAATTAAATACGTAAATAATCACATGAACGTTTATTAAAAAGATTGATCAACTGTAAGTAGATAATAAAACTTGCAAGTAAACTTTCTGTCGATAACAAGAAAGCACTCCGAATTGTAAATTTCAAGATGTAATTCCTTAAACAGAACTTAACGTGAAAGCTCGATGATGTAACTACACAGGTGTAAATTGTTTGAAGCTTAAAAGCTTTGGGCGAACAAGAGCAACGGTATCAGGCACTGGTAAAAATAGTTGCACGTGCCCTTACGGAGTTAACGGCCCTTCCTCGCCACGCCTCTCCATTCCACTCGGCCACGGCACTCGTTCACAAATCATCCTCATCTCGAAATATAGAGCTTAGAGGTTTTGTTGCAACTTTTTATAAAACACGGTATTGAGAACTTGACTTAACTTATAAGTTCAGTAGTATACGTAATGATCAACCACATTTAATTAGCTCGTTTCAGCGTGTTTCCTAGCGTAATCCTGTCAGCCTTTCTCATCTTTTCATCTTCCACGGCTTAAATATATACATCTAACAGCTATGGGATTTTATTTTATCAATGTCACTTTTGTTACTTTGAACATTTTAAGCATTATCTTATTCAAAAGTATTCAACGCTAAAAAAACCTCACAATATCCATCAAGGTATCAACCTGTGAGCGCGTAAAGGTAAACCTACATATTGATATTCATAACTTACACTGCTTTTAATTAAAGTGAAAAATAATAAGTTGTGAATTTGGGTTAAAAGTTTGCAGTATCATTCTGCACGGAAACTTCATTATGAATATTAATATTTATGTCTCTGTGGAAATAACAATCGGAGGTGTCGTTGCATGCTGGGCGTGTTCACTCACACTTAAAATAATTATTATAGGTACATTTCGTGCTCGGGAGCGGCATGATTTACGGTGGCCCTCCGACAACGGACGGGGAACTTAAATTAGTGCTCCGCCGTATGTCACACGACATTTTGTTTTGTTCCTCACGCCTTCTCTGCCCTCCGCCATATTTCGCTTAAAATCTCCATTCTTACTCCGTCACGATGTATTTATAAATGCGCCATATTTAGAAGATTCTCCGAGCTTCCATTTTGTTATCAACTTTTTTCCATTTCTGTACATTTGTTATTTTAGTGTCTTCGATACCAACCAACACGTTGACGGATGATAATTATTTATGACAATATTTTTTAACGTTTCCGTTGCGAAATTATACTATCTACATTATTATTAGGTATTATTCGAAACTTATACTTTCGTATAAATCTTGATTGTTTGGTGTCATTAATTTCATTCTATTCCTTTTTTCACATGATCTAAACAGAGTACAATTAAGAGATCTTGACAAGATTAATATGGCCACTGACAGGCTCACTGACGGCGGTAGGTGGTGCGCACTTCAAAAGTGTCAGGGGTGATGGATGCCGCATTCCCCTGATGAAACCCAGAGTTCATCTGCGGATTCGGTACGAACGAACCTTGAACCGATTTGTCCTTAGGACAAGATTGATGCTGTCATTGACTAATTGAAATTATCCCCAAACACATTGACGCTTCACAGTCGTGGGCCATTTTGTTATAAATAACCGTCTCTAGAATCTTCTGCCCCTTCGCCATTTTGATTACTAAGCTCATATATTTCCATAAGCGTGTTAAATCGCTTACTCTCGTTTCTTTCCTATTTGCAAGCGAGAAGATATTGGGATTAATTATCTAGTTTAGTGAAGCGTTTGTTATCGCCATTATTAGTAGGTATACGAATAATAACGCCGCATTCCAATTTTTAGTTAGCGTTCGCTTGCCCAGAGTTAAGTTACATTGCCTATGGAATTGTATGACGAACGCGTCATGATGACATCAACCAGTCGCTTCCACCCTATTTGTTATTCAGCAAAAGTGCGCGCCCCTACTAAATGTGTCGCTGCCGGTGCCGCATATTCGCCCATATTTGTTCAGAGTTGAATATTTTCTTTTAATGTTTTTTTAATCTCACAGTAGGTACACGTACCTATGTACATATTATAGCTCAAATGAAAATATATAAGTATTAATAAGTAAATATGTACACACCTACTAATTATCTACTGAAACGTCATAATTTTAAAAATTGTTAAACGAACGCAAATTGGCTGTTTTATATTCCATCCAACTGTCCATCCAACATTCATCCATCAGAATTGTGTGATCCCATAGACGGGAAGGTAAGTTATTGGCGTGGCACGTAAGGTTGACGCCTGATGATGTAAGCGACGATTTCCTGCGAGCTTGTCTCGGTGGAAGCTACCTAGTTGTGGTTACTACTGAGTACTGACTGAACTGGACGTGGCTTGCTCTTGCCTTGCCTGTTAATTGTCCACGATGACGTCACCCGCGGGGAGCGAGGTATCTTTACACCATTGCTGGAGGCCCTCGCGGGGAAAAGACCACGACCGGTGCTTTCTCTACTACGAATTCGACCAGTTACCAGATGTCCCTCAAGGTCACCATGGATTCAGCTGATCACTTAGTTCTCAAATTGTGAAATAGACTGTTCCAGATAGTTCTGAAAATAATAGATCTGTTAAATATTTTTTTAAGAATTGTTTACAAGATTCAAAGCGATAGCGATTCACGATCGCAATAATTGATAAAGCAGGCGGGACTTCGGCGCGTCGCTGAGCGTGACTCATCTTAATGACAGCAATTATGGCGGGAGTTGAGCTGTCAGACTTGTTTGTACTTTCAATTCTACTTAAAAAATCTACCACGTGCCACTAAAAACCACAAAATCTATGGCAATCTCGAAAAAAATTTAAAACGTTCAGTGCCTTCGACACGCTAAGCGGATTCTTATAAGCTTTATCAGCAGTGCATTCTCCTGGAGTGTCCAAAACATACGTGTTATGGGTGGCAACTCAAAAGCGCCACAAAAATAAACAAATCACTGAACGTGTTAAACTGTGTGAAAGGGCCGCTTATCAAGTAAATGCTTCGCTGCATTTTTCCAATAGTAAATTAGTATCTTAACAAAAACCTTTTAATACCTTTGAATTAGTACGTAAACGTTCCGGGCGGAAGCGCGCAGCTTGCAGTCGCGCCGCGCGCCGCTGCACGCCGTAGAGACAATAAATAAATAATTTATTTTTTACAAAGTTGAAGGCTGTCGATACTTTGCAACAGTTGCAGTTTTGTGACCTGAGACCATAAGAAGGAAATCACGTACAAACTGTTACTAAGAAGATAAATATAAAAATCTCTATCTATAGGCATATAATTTAATATCGCTTATAGTATTTAGAACTATTAAGGGACGAAACCTATTGACTATAGCTGCTATATAAGGGTTCAATTTGCCGACAATCGTTACGAATATTCTGTGTAATAAAAGGTTCAGATAAAGTATAGCCAGTATTTAGATAATACATTTATTTCACAACTAGGCCGAATGCCACAT